>ML103820.1:155137-235444 GCA_003697995.1 Taxidea taxus jeffersonii | reverse complement strand
AAAATCTACAAAGAGCTTAGCAAACTCAACACCCAAAGAACAAATAATCCAATCAAGAAATGGGCAGAGGACATGAACAGACATTTCTGCAAAGAAGACATCCAGATGGCCAACAGACACATGAAAAAGTGCTCCACATCACTGGGCATCAGGGAAATACAAATCAATACCACAATGAGATACCACCTCACACCAGTCAGAATGGCTAAAATGAACAAGTCAGGAAATGACAGATGCTGGCGAGGATGTGGAGAAAGGGGAACCCTCCTACACTGTTGGTGGGAATGCAAGCTGGTGCAACCACTCTGGAAAACAGCATGGAGGTTCCTCAAAAAATTGAAAATAGAGCTACCGTATGACCCAGCGATTGCACTACTTGGTATTTACCCTAAAGATACAAATGTAGTGATCCAAAGGGGCATGTGTACCCAAATGTTTATAGGAGCAATGTCCACAATAGCCAAGTTATGGAAAGAACCTAGATGTCCATCAACAGATGAATGCATAAAGAAGAGGTAGTATATATATATACAATGGAATACTATGCAGGCATCAAAAGAAATGAAATCTTACCATTTGTGACGACATGGATGGAACTAGAGCGTATTATGCTTAGCGAAATAAGTCAACTGGAGAAAGACAACTATCACATGATCTTCCTGATATGAGGAAGTGGAGATGCAATGGGGGTGGGGGTTAAGGTGGTAGGAAAAGAAAAAAATGAAACAAGATAGGATTGGGAGGGAGACAAACCAAAAGAGACTCTTAATGTCATAAAACAAACTGAGGGGGGTGGGGGGGAGAGGGGTTGGGAGAGGGTGGTGGGGTTACAGCATTAATAAAAAAGCTTAAATAAAAAAAATAAAGCTTAAATAAAATTAAAAAATAAAATAAAATATATTTTGGGGGCAAAAAAAAAAAATAGCTAATCAGGGGCACCTGGGTGGCTCAGTGGGTTAAAGCCTCTGCCTTCGGCTTAGGTCATGATCCCAGGGCCCTGGGATCGAGCCCCGCGTCGGGCTTTCTGCTCAGCAGAGAGCCTGCTTCCTTCTCTCTCTGCCTGCCTCTCTGCCTACTTGTGATCTGCATCTGTCAAATAAATAAAAAAAGAAATAAATCTTTACAAAATAAATAAATTAATTAAATAAAATAACTAATCAGACAAAAAAGTGTTTGCCAAAGCTTGCTTGAATTATAGGTTTGATTTGATTCAAAAAGCTAATAAACTTTTAACTTTTTTTAAACATCCCACACTGTGTCTTAAAATATAATAATTTATTGTATTTTATATATTATTATATATAATATATAATATACAATATATACAATATATAGTATAATATATAATATAATATATTGTATATTATATTATATGCAATAATTTGTGGCTTTTTTCCTAGAGTTTCAAAGAAAGAATATGACTTTATAGTATGACAAGAATAAATTATCAGTATTTATATTAAAATTACAAATCTAATGAACTATAAAATGATTATTTCTAAATGTTTTAGTGCCATTCTATAAGGGCCTATTTAGCCAAAAGGCTCCATTTTGGTTGAACAGCCATTTTGTTGTTTATGCAGTAAAACTTCAACTGAAGTCCTCACCCCCACCCCAGGGGACTTACTTAAAAGCAAGTCTGGGAAATCAGTCCCACGTAACAGAGCCCAAATACAAGGGCAGGTCAGGCCAGGTGGAGACATCCAATCAGTGGGGTGGGCATACTGTCTCCCTAGCTACCAAGGAGTGTGGGCCCCGCCTTTTGGGCGCCAATTCTGACCAAGGTGATAGACTAGTTCAGATATCTACTAGAGTAAATTGTAATTCAATTGGCCACCCGTGTGTGACCTAGCATGACTGTGCAGCTTTCTCTGTGTGTTGCAATCTCATTGGCCACCTGTGTATGGCCAGGCCCAACCACATGGCCTTTGCTCTATAAAAGTTAGTCTGTGAGGCTGGGAGGGGTCCTCCTCTCTGTAAGAGGTAGCCCTGACTGTCAGTTTGATTCTTGATTCTTGGCACGAGATAAAGCTTTGCTTAACCTTCGCTTTGTATCAGTCTCGCTCCTTTGATTACGGACCTTTCAATTCTTTCTTTTTTTTTTAAGGTTTTATTTATTTATTTGACAGAGAGAGTGTGAGAGCACAAGACGGGGAGCAATGCCGGGCTTGATCCCAGGACTCTGGGATCATGACCTGAGCTGGGCTGAGCCACCCAGGCAACTAGTTCCATTATTTCTAAAAGTATTAGTTACATTTTTGTAATTTTTTATATCTACATTACAAACCCCTTGAGGGCAGAAGTGGTGTATTATCTGTATATATCCTTTCCATTCCCTATGCAGTGCCCTGCATACTGTAGACAGTTAATAATAGGAACAAATCAGAGTTAATGCTGATTATGTTAAACCTAACTGAGAGAAACAAGGAAGATGAAATTGACAAAAATAGTAAAGAAAGATGGTTTTAGATAGTTGAGACTATCTATAATTGAAAGTCTGCAAACAAATTATTATTCCGTAGTAAAATATATTTTATACCCTTATAAAGTCTAGTAAACAATATTGTTAATTTGTTCTGGTGATTCTTTCAATCTGTTCTTATGTGTTGTGAGGACTGTGTTATGCTGCTCACATGGGATAATGGTGCTGATATTTTTATATATTCTAAATTTGTGGTGCTGATAAAGAATTTATTGTGGAGACTGAAAGTCTAAGACATGATTTATGTGGCATCAGAGGCAGAATTGCTACTGAAGTTGCAAAGTGTTATGGTTATTTTTAAAATGATTTTTCTATAACTTAATCCTTACCTATCCTAATTGTGGTTTTTGTGTTGTTTCTTTGCCAAAACACAGCATGCCACCTCAGTTGAGAGGCTCAAATTATTTATCAGAGGATTCATGCAGATTGTGCAAAAACAATGTCTGTGTTTTGTGCATATCCTCTTCAGGCTTGAAGCATTCTCACTATGTCTTATTCTTTGAGAATATTCCCCTCTGTATTTTTAACAAATCCAGGTACAAACGCTACATTGATTTCTAACTTTTTTTTTTAAAAGAGAGAGAAAACATGCAACTGTGCAGGGGGGAGGGCAGAGGAAGGGGGCAGAGGGTGAGAGAGAAAGAATCTCAAGCAGGCTGCAGGCCCAGTGCAGAGCCCATGGGGCTTGATCTCAAAACTCTGAGTTCAAAAAAAAAAAAACCTCTGAGTTCATAACCTGAGCTGAAATTGAGAGTCAGACACTTAAGGGTCTGAGCCACTCAGGTGACCCAATATCTTAATCTCAATACACACCTCTCACGTTGCCTGGGTGGCTCTGGCTCAGTCAAGGTTAAGCAACAGATCTAGATTTCAGCTCAGGTCATGATTTCATGGGTCATAAGGTTAATTATACCCCACCTCCAGCCCTGGTGGGGTACGGCATCTCAGCCTAGAGTCTACTTCTCCCTGTCCCTCCCCCTCCCCCCCTCCTCACACTCACGTGGGCAGGCATACATGCACTCTCATGCTCTCTCTAAAGGTGCCTGGGTGGTCTGGGGTCATGATCGCAGGGTCTTGAGATCGAGCTCCACATAGGGCTCCCTACTTCTCCCTCTGTCTGCCGCTCCCCTGCTTGTGCTGTCTCTCACTCTCTGAAATAAATAAATGCAAACTTTAAAAAATAAATAAATAAAATAAAACAAATCTAAAAAATAAACCTAAAAAAATGCATATCACCCCTCCTTGCAATTCTCCTTATTCCTCAATTTCACCTTGAGGATTATAAAACCAAATTAGATTAAAATTTATAAATATTCAATATATTAATGTTTTCAATGAATCCATAAAATGCAAACCCTGTAATTTCCTATATAGTGATTTCCCAATTGCTCTGTACTGGTAAGTTCTGCCTGAGCTTCTCATGGGAGTGATACCCAGAAATAGGGACAGACTGATGTGCCAAAGGATAGCGAGGTTACCCAATACCGATTTTTAGAATTTTCTATCAAATTCTAAAAAAGTGCTATTCAGGGACGCCTGGGTGGCTCAGTTGGTTAAGCAGCTGCCTTTGGCTCAGGTCACGATCCCGGCGTCCTGGGATCGAGTCCCACATCTCCTTGCTCAGCAGGGAGCCTGCTTCTCCCTCTGCCTCTGCCTGCCACTCTGTCTGCCTGAGCTTGTGCTCTCTCTCTCTCTCTCTCTCTAATAAATAAATAAATAAAATCTTTTTTTTTTAAAAAAAGTGCTATTCGTTTTTTTTTAAAGAAAAAGAAAACCTGATCATTATACAAAGTTCAGAAAATACAGGTTAATAGAAGAAAAGAAAAACCAGCTGTAATACTACCACCCGGAGATATTCATCGTGTTTCAAGGTTTCTTTTCCTTCAGTGCCCACAGTTCTTGATCATGCCACTTCCAAGAATGAAGAGGTAGATCAGACAAAGAGTGGTGGGCAACAAAGCAAAGGTTATTGAGCTATAGTACAAAGCTCCCAACAAGGGAGGGGACCCAAGAAGATTGCCACCAGAGTTTCTAAGTCTAGGGGTTTTTAGGAGATTTTTGGTGACTGAATCTGATTCACTCTCATCTACCTGTCACCCAGTCAGGTTTTTGTCCACGTGCCCATCCACTTTACAGGTAGTTGTTCCCATGGGAAAGGGTGGAGGGTTCCTTCCAGGGTGTAAAATCCTTGTAAGGGTGGTTTCCTCTTAGGACAGGGGCCCCTTGTCCCTACCTACCTTTCTTCCAACTATCCTTCGTTAACTGTTGTCGGTAATACAAACTGTTTTCTATCACTTGTTTTTTTAAAAAGAGGAATCATACTGTACACATGACCTAATTGTTTTCTTTTTTAGGTAAAGATATATGATTTTTTTTTAGATCATTGAGCTGCAAGAAACAAAATATTCAAAGAATCTTAGAACACATGTAGAATTTGTGGGGAGAACATGAAGATATGCATTCAGCTCAGACTGCATGAACCTCCTCTTACAGCCCCAAATTCCAGTATGATATGACTACCCTGTGCATCTTGGTTCAAAATATTGAGAGAAAATATATTTGAGATTATTTCTCTGGCAAACAGCAATAATTACTACGTAGCATCACTTGATGTGAAAATGGCCAAAATGCAATTGGTTAAATAACTGTAAGCTGGATGAATACCTCTAACACTTCTCTCTCTTTAAATTATTGAAGTATAACTGACATACAACGTTCTAGCTTCAGGTATACACCTATGGATTTGACAACTCTATACATTACTCAGTGCTCACCATAATAAGTAGAGTCATCATCTGTCACCATATGATGTTATTACAGTGTTATTGACTGTATTCCTCATGCTATACTTTTCATCACTGTACCTTATTTATTTTGCAGCTAGAAGTCTGTGCCTCTTAATCCTCTTTGTCTACCTGGCCCATCCTCCCCCCACCTACCTCCCCTCTGGTAACAACCAGTTTGGGGTTTTTTTCTGTATTTAAGTGTTGTTTATTGTTTGTTTGTTCATTTGTTTTGTTTTTAGATTCACATATAAGTATAATCATATGGCATTTGTCTTTCTCTGTCAGACTTATTTCACTCAGCATAATATCTCTAGGTCCATCCATGTTGTCACAAATGACAAGATCATGTTCTTTTTTATGTCTGAATAATATTCCAGTATGTAATGCATGTATGTGTACTCTTTATCCATTCATCTATTGATGAACACTTGGAATGCTCCTATCTTGGTATGTAAATAATGCTGGATAAACACAGGAACATATATATTTTCAAATTAGTGTTTTCATTTTCTTTGGGTAACTACTCAATAGTGAAATTACTAGATCATAATAGGGTAGTTCTATTTTTAATTTTTGAGGAACTTCCATGCTGTTTTCCACAGTGGCTGCACCAATTAACCTTTCCACAAACAATGCATGAATGTTTGCTTTTCTTCACATCTTGGCCAACATTTGTTATTTCTTGTCTTTTGGATATTAGCCATTCTGACTGGTAAGATGTGATATCTTATTGTGGTTTTGATTTGCATTTCCTGATGATTAGTGATGTTCAGCATCTTTTCCTGTGTCAACTGACCATCTGTGTGCCTTCTTTGTGAAAAATATCTATTCAGATCCTCTGCCCATCTTATGACTGAATTGTTTGGGCTTATTTTTTGTTTTTGTTTTTTGATGTTGAGTTACATAAATTCTCTATATATTTTGGATATTAACCTCTATCAGACATATAATTTATAAATATCTCTTGTCATTCAGTGGGTTGTCTTTTTGTTTTGTTGATTGTTTCCTCTGCTGTGCAAAAGCTTTTTATTTTGGTGTAGTTCCAATATTTTATTTTTGCTTTTTTTTCCCTTGCTTGAGGAGACATATCAATAAATTTTTGCTCAAGACAATGTCCAAGAGATTACTGCCTACATTGTCTTTTAGGAGTTTTATAATTTCAGGTCTCATATTTAGGTCTTTAAACCATTTTGATTTTCAAACATTTCTACTATAGCATTGAAATTCTTTTGTTGTCATTAAATATTCAGTACATCATTTTTAAGGGCTACAGAGTATTCCTTCATAATAATGCATAATAATCTATTTAAAGAGCACCTGGGTGGCTCAGTTGGTTGAGTATTTGACTCTTGGTCTCAGCTCAGGTCATGATCTCACAGTTGGCTTCACGCTCAGGTCAGAATCTGCTTGAGGTTCCTTTCTCTCCCTCTGCCCCTCCCCCTGCTCACTCTTTCTCTCTCTCTTTCTCTCAAATAAATAAATAAATAAATAAAATCTTTTATTTATATATATATTCCTTCTCTGCCTTTTCCTTTGTCTCCCTGTTGTAAGTCTCTGTGCACTCTCTCTAAAGAAAAAAAATTCTATTTAACAAATTCACTGTTTTACACATTTGTGTTGATTCTGGTTTCTACAATTATACACATAGCTGTGATACTTGCAGGTAAATCTTTGGGAACAGTCATAATTTTTAAAGTTAAATTTTTAGAATGAAATTACTGGGCCATAACTATAGAAGAGATTACGAGGTGTTCACAAAAATCTGTTTTCTCCTCCTTACACATAGCTGACCAACTAATCTAGATTCCCCAGCTTTCCCTGCAGATTAGTGTATAACTACATTTTCACCATATAACTGCATTTTCATTAATAGAATATGAGTGGGTAGTCTTGGTCTTGACAACACTGGACATGCCTTTTCATTTTTTTCCCCCTTTCTGCCACCAGGAAGTTGGATCTGGGTGGTGACCCAGCCTCTACAATGCATATGACGACAATGCCTCATATTGCGGCAGTCTTCCTGCTAACCTGTGCCCTTGAATGACTCCATGGAGGAGAAAAAGGAAATCTCTCTCTTATTTAAATCATTGCATTTAACGTTTCTTTGTTACAGAGGAGAGAATTGTTTTACGGTTTCATTTTTTTTCAAATTTTTAAGATTTTATTTATTTATTTGTCAGGGAGAGAGTGAGAGCACAGTCTGTGGTGGTGGTGGGGGGAGCGGACAGCAGGAAGAGCAGGCAGAGAGAGACAAGCAGGTTCCTCGCTGAGCAAGGAGCCTAAGGCAGGACTCGATCCCAGGACCCCTGGGATCATGACCTGAGCCAAAGGCAGGCACTTAACCTGCCCTAGCATCTCTAGTTTTAAGGTTTCTGATGTAATTTGTTAAACTGCTGTCCAGAAAGCTTACACCAATCTGTATTCACTTCAGCACTGTATGAACATTCTGTTTTGCTATAACCTATTCCACAATGGGCAATCATGCTTTTAATCTTTACTTCTTATAATTTGAAAGTTATTGTGAAATTCAAATATCTTTCCAAATTTTCTGACCATTTGTGGTTTCTCGTTTATAGAATTTTACTTCCTGTCCCTTGTCCATATTTCTGTCCTAGATTTTCAAGAGCTTTTTATAGAAAGTTGGGAACTAGATAAAATAAGTTAAGCAAAACACAGATATCTGTTGAAAGTGGAAGATAGCAGGTGAGGTATTTATTATGGTATTTTCTCTACTTATATGTATGTTTAAAGATTTTTGTAATAAGAGGTTAAATTTTGTGTAATTAGATGTTACTTCTGTCTACTGAAAATGTCTAAGCAATGACTACACCTAGTGACAGATGGTGATCTCTAGGTATCATTCATCAATAAAAGAAAGTAGGGCTCCTTATAAAAATGGCTGGATTCCAGTCCAGGTCAGGCAATTTATAAGAAAGTTTTAGACATTTTGTGGTGAAAGACAAAGCAGACATCAAACTATAATAGGGTCTTGTCAAAAGGATGTTAAGAGCCAGCTTGGTCAAAAATGGAATAATTTGAGCATAAAAACAATAATTTCAATTCGTTGAAAATAATTTTGTAAAAAGGCATAAGTGATAATGATATTCCAACAGAGAGAGATAGCCAAAAACAAAAAATTAACAAGAACTTACCAGAAATCATTGGAGGTAGTAAGAGACTGACTTGTTACTTTGAAATGGTAATTAATAAGAAAGAAATAAGCTTTTATCACATCAGTTCTGTGTAAAATATTTAAAATTGTCCTCATTGATAAAGGGAAGTTACTTAGAGAAAAAAATCCAGAAAATAAATGTAAAAGAACTAATGGGCTGAGAAAAATGCATTAGGGGAAAAATTGATAGGAACCATTAACAATGGGAGGACTGGGGTACTTGGATAACTCAGTCAGTTGAGTGTCTGCCTTCAGCTCAGGTCATGATCCCATGATCCCAGGGACCTGGGATCAAATTCCGAATTGGACTCCCTGCTTAGCAGGAAGTCTGCTTCTCCCTCTACCCTTCACCCCCTGCTCGTGATCTCTCTGTCTCTCAAATAAATAAAATCTTTTAAAAAATGGGGGGGTGCACCTGGGTGGCTCAGTTGGTTGAGCCTTCAGCTGAACCTTCAGAGCCTTCACCTCTGCCTTCAGCTCGAGGTCATGATCTCAGGGCCCTGGAATCGGGCCCCGCATTGGGCTCCCTGCTCGGTGGGGAGCCTGCTTCCTCCTCTCTCTCTCTCTCTCTGCCTACTTGTGATCTTTGTCTGTCAAATAAATAAATAAAATTTAAAAGAAAATGGGAGGACCAACTTGCCACCACCAAAAACCAGTGATCAAACTTAAGCATCAATAAAAGCTGGATAGCTATATATCATGTGCCTTCAGGTATGATGCAATGTGGAGTATACAGCACAAGTAGTCTTGCCAAAAAAAAAAAAAATCTGAATCTAACTAGAACTTTCAAACAATTCTAGTTTAAGAAATATAGAGGCTTGAAGTGCCTGGGTGGCTCAGTCTTTGTTAAGTGTCTGCCTCTTGATCTCAGCTCAGGTCTCATTCTCAAGGTCATGAGATCAAGCCTTGCATTGGGGCTCCATGCTGGGTGCGCAGACTACCAAAAAAAAAAAAAAAAAAAAGGAAGAAGAAGATATACATATCTGTATCTATATATCTAATATATCTGTATCTATATCTATATCTATATCTATATCTATATATTGCCTCTCTAGGGGCTAGAGGACAAGTTAAACAATACCACAAGGAAACAATTAGACAACTGGGTCATTTCTCAAGACTCAAGACAAGTGACCCAGTTTCACCAATAAATCAATGGCAAGTTAAAAAAAAAGTGAGACTTCTAAAATAGAGCATATAATATATTAAGTGTGAATCTTGTGTGCATCTTTAGTCCAATAAACCAACCAGGAAAAGGGAGTTTAGATGTAATTAGAGAATTAAAATATGAACTGTGTATTAAATGGATATTAAAATATGTTGGCTTTTATATGATGTTGATAGTTTGTGTTAGAAAGAAACAAATTCTTATTTTTTAGTGGTACGTATCAAAGAATGTATAGATAAAACGACCTAGTGACAGGAATTTATCTTAAACAGAGCACATTTAAGGGGGGAAAAAAAAACAAACAAGCAAACAAAAAACTCAGAAAAAAAGAAGGGGGAAAAAGAGGAATAAACTAGTAGATAAAACAAGGACGGTGAATATTGATAATTGTTCAATCTGATGATGGAAATATGGTTCATTATTTAACTCTCTCTGCTTTGGGGTAACTTGGAAAAGTGTAATCTTTTTTCCTCACCTGATACCTATCTTGGTTTTTTGAAGTTTGCTATAAGTAATGAACTGCTTAATATAGCTTAATTCTATACCAAATAGGGCGGATGTTAGAATTTTCTTAAGGCCAAGAACTTCCAACAATATAGAGTTAGAGACCTCTCAGGACAAAGGCCAAGGAGTTCAACCCCTCTTGGTAACATTCCCTGCACTTCTCTATTCTTTATCAGGTAGAGTTTAAAGTATTTTCTGAAGACAGTAATGGGGGAAGATAGGAAAATTATCTAATTATATAGAGAATTTTCTGTAATTAGATAGAGAGAGAGATAAATAGATAGGTAACAGACAGAAAGAACTTGAACTACTTCCATTTCGACCTCAGTCTGCATTTTCTGATTAAGTTCTTCTTTCCAGCTTATCCCTTGAGTCAGGCAAAAGACCGTGTGGGCAAACCATCCCCTGAGGGGAACCGAAACTACCCCTTACACAATAAAGACTGCCTTTATTACTGAGCCAGCAACACCCCCGGTGACGGATTCCAAGACAGTGATCAACCTGCCCTTTACTTCCTACCTGCACAAACCCACCAACCTTTGCCCCACATTTTCCTTATATAAAGCTGGGGACTATTTTCAGCACTCTGTAGACCATCTTTGGAGATGGTTATGCCATCTTCCCAGTGTTGGTCTCACTGAACTAAATTCCTTAGTTCCTTCTTGTTTCACCAACACTCATTTCTCTGCTTTTGGATTTTGTTAGCAGCCAGTGGATGAATCTGGTCTGTTTGGGACCCCCGAAGTCAGGTCCTCTTGTAACCCTGCATCCCAGTTATAGACACTCAGACAGACAGACAATTATAAGGAATTTGCTCATGAGATAAGGGAGGCTAAGAAGTTCCAGAATCTGTAGTCAGCAAACTATAAGCCCAGGAGAGCTGATGGTATATGTTCTAATCCAAGAGCAGAAGACCCCTGTTGTAGCACAGGTAGTCAGAATGGCTAGTTACTCAGCCTTTTTGTTCTGTCTGGGTCGCCAATTGATTGGATAGGGCCCAGCCACAGTGGAGGGCAATCTCCGATCTGCCTTACTCAGTCTACGGATTCAAATATTAACCTCACCCAAAAACACCCTTACAAACACACCCAGAATAACGTTTGACCAAATCCTGGCGCCCTGCGGCCCAGTCAAGTTGACACACAGAATTAACTGTCACCCTCTTGATCTAGAATGCTGCTTGAATTCCAGGGTGTGGCATACACTATGTGGGTGGCAAAGAAAATCTCCTGAGAATCTAAACTCCTGTGGTTTTAGTTTATGCTATCCCAGGATAAGGAAATGTGTTCTGGTTGCTAAAACATGAACTTTTCTTTCTGCATCCTCTCATGTTTTCTCTGTTCATCTTGCTCTTTGTCACAGGTCTTTTTTCTTTGAATATCAAAGACTGTGCGTGGTGTACTACAATGATGACCAAAAAAAATTTTTTTAAAGATTTTATTCATTTATTTGACAGGGAGAGAAAGAGAGAGAGTGCACAAGCAGGGGGAGTGGGAGAGGAAGAAGCAGGCCCCCCGCCAAGCAGGGAGCCCAATGGAGGGGCTTGATCCCAGGATCCCAGGATCACAACCTGAACAGAAAGGCAGACGCCTAATAACTGAGCCACCCAGGTGCCCTGATGACCAAAAGTTTTAATCCTTATCCATATTGTGTCAGTGAAAAATTTTTAAGTACCGCCCAATATACTTATAAATTATGTACATGAAAACAAAATATGTTGGCAAGATGAAATAGAATTTTTACAAACAGCTTTTTATTTATTGAACATGTAAAACATTTTTGTTCTCACCAGTAATAATGATTTAATTATTAAATAAGAGATATGAGATAATTATGAGATAAATGTTTTTAGAAAGAATAATGTGAATATTTTATTATTCTTAAAAACATTGTTTTAATACTTTGTAATATGCCAGTCTGTCTATATCTAAGTTCATTTTATTTAAATACTCAGATTTAATAGTTTTTTGGCTGAAAAACATACCACATTCAAATATATAAATCTTAATCCATAAAATTCATCATTAATTCTGCTTATTAAAGTAATTCAGTTTAGTCTACTAATTAGGTAAAGATTTTGTTGAAATTTGAAGAGTAAATTTTGGTCTTCCATGATTTTGATCACTAAAATCCTACAAATCCATCAAAAGTTAATTTTTATAATTTTCATAAATATTTTATTTTTTATTATTTCTGGGGGGGTGTGGAGCAGAGGGAGAGGGAGAGAGAGAATCTTAAGCAGGCTCCACACCCAGCATGGAGCCCAAGATGACATGGGGCTCGATCTCACAATCCTAAGATCATGACCTGAGCTGAAATCAAGAGTCAGACATTTAACTGACTGGGCCACCCAAGCACCACTTTGTAAATATTTTCAAAAACATTGGAACTCTTCATAAGGAAGATTTTTTTTAAAAAGTTAAAATCTGTTTCTAACTTTTTAGGTGTGCACAGAGTTTTACCAAGTGATATTTGTTGCAGTTTAGGCTCTCAGAAAACAGACATTTCTGAGTTTGGGGACAAGCTGTTTTTCAGGGACCAAAGAAAAGAAAGAGGAAACAGAGTGAGGCAGAGGAAGAAGTCAAACTCTAATAGAAGCCAACAATGCTTAGATTACCCCTCAAACAGGGAAGTCAGGAACATTTAACCCACATTGGTCAAAAAGGGTTGAGCCTTCATATCTCTGCATCACTTTGTCACCATGTATCCCAGAAAGAGTAGCTCTGTAGCTAAGGTTAACCTTGAAACAACTGACCTCAGTCTCCACAGCTGGGCAGGAAGTCCTTCTTAAATCTGATCAGCTCATCTCAGTATCTCCCATAAACTCCCGTCACAGAAAGACGGAAATATTTCTAAATATCCATTTTTTAATAAATATCCATTTTTTAAATGTTCTCTTTATAATACAACTTCCTTTAAAAAAAAAAAGTACTAATTTTCTCTCATTAAAATGCCACATTTGCCTCCAAGGGACAGATTAAGTGTGATTTTTAAATTATTATTATCTGATAGGTGGCAGGTAGTGCAATAGTTTAATAGACAGCCCTGTTCATTATATTAGAAAAGGAACATTTATCTTTTTTAAAAAATGAAAAATATGTGCTTGTCCATAAATTCAACTTAAAAAAAAATATTTTATTTACTTATTTGAGAGAGAGAGAATGAGCGGAAAAAGGGACAGAGAGAGAGGGAGAAGCAGGTCCCCCCGAGCAGGGAGCCCAATGTGGGGCTTCATCCCAGGACTCTGAGATCATGACCTAAGCCGAAGGCAGACACTTAACCAACTGAGGCACCCAGGTGTCCATAAATTCAGCTTTTTCAAAGTGTTTGGTACAAGATAACCAACTAGACTTACTGTAGTATAAAAGATTTTTATGATCATGCCATATGTTATTGCAATATTCAGAGCTTTTGTTGTAGATTTAAATTTGTTTTTAAATTTGTTGTAGATTTAAATTTAAATTTGATTTAAATTTTTATTAAATTAACCATATTGGGATGCCTGAATGGCTCAGTCTATTAAGCATGTGCCTTCAGGCGGGTCATGATCTTAGGGTCCTGGGATAGAACCCCACATAGGGTCCTTGCTCCACAGGGGGTCTGCTTCTCCCTCTTCCTCTGTCCCTCCCCCTGCTCATGCTCTCTCCCTCTTTCTCTGTCTGTCTCTCAAAATAAATAAATAAAATCTTTTTAAAAATAAATTAACCATGTTGATGACACCCTTTGTACATGTGTGACTTTAATTTCACTTTGTTTTCCTGATTGATGGAGTGAACAAATTTGAGTTGTTTTCTCTTAAATTTACCTGTAATCTAGGAGTACTTTTGAAATTCCAGGCAATACAACTTGGCTATATAAATAATATTTGTAGAAAATATTGTTTTCATTAAGGAAGTTTTTAAAAGAGATCTTTTCTAGTTCATGTTCTTTAGTGACTTACACATGCTTTTTTGTGGACTTTATTATTGAAGTAGAATCTAACAAAATACCACCAGCACACTTTGGAGAAACATTGATACTATACTGTATAGCATATCCTATTTTATTGTTCAATTTGTTTTAACATTTTTCAAATCCTCAGCAGTGTTCACTAGGCATCTTCTGACACTTTGTTGTAAAAGGAGTGACTATTGGTTTGCTACTATATTGGGTGTACTAATCCAGTAATTTTAGTGTGACACCATAAATGACTACATGCTGCCTTTGCAATTACATAAGAAATTTTAAAGGAAACTCAGAATTTTCATTAGTTTTTAGAAAAATTTTATAAAACATTGGGTTGAGTTTTACTTCAAACAGAATTTGTCATGTTAGGTACTTAGTGTTAAAATGGCTTACTAATCACTAGTCAACATCTCTAGAGAAAATATGCACTTCATGTAATATTCATGAATAACAACAGTGGACATAAATCTATATTTTAAATAGCATCCTTTATTGTCAACTTCTTTTTTTTTTTTTGCTAACTGCTCTTCAGATCATTATTTTATCTTATACTATGGCTGATAAAAGACTTATATTATGGTGGTGCCTGGGTGGCTCAGTTGGTTGGGCCTCTGCCTTCAGCTCAGGTCATGATCCTGGGGTCCTGGGATCAAGCCCCATATCAGGCTTCTTGCTGAGCAGGCAGGGAGCCTGCTTCTCCTTCTCCCCTACTTATGCTCTCCTTCTTGCTCACTCTCTCTCAAACAAATAAATAAAATTAAATTTAAAAATCTTACATTACGAGTAAGGGAAGTGACAGTTCTGCCATTTTGTAATTTACTTGCTTAAGCATTGTTCATCATTATTCCAATGTTCGTCTTTGTTACAAGAATCTCTGTATGTCAATTCTTCATTTTGTGGGGATTAAAATTGGTCATCTAATCCATAAATTCTCTCAGTTGGGCACATGTAAGCTACTCTATGACATGATACACTGAGAGTAAGCACACAAGAGAGGGGACCCTGTGAAGCTCTACACTTCCATCCAGACACATCCTATATCCAGAGTGCCAGAGAGCATGACCACCAGACATACAAACTATTCAGCGTATGAGGGTCAGTCTGTATATTAATATCAGCAAAATTTAACTTCTATATTTTTTAAAATTTATTTATTTATTTGAGAGAGAAAGAGCACTTTTGTGTGAGCCAGGGAAGGGGGGAAGGGAAAAGGAAAGAATCCCAAACAGACTTTGTGCAGAGCTGGTTGGGGTGGGGGTGGGGGGCTCAATCTCACCACCTGGAGATCATGGCCTTCGCCAAAACCAAGAGTCAGGCAGTCAACCATCTGGACCATCCAGCTGCTCCACTATCTTATTTTTATATTTAAAATATAGAAGTGATTGTTGTTTCTCACATCTAGTGGATTTTTTGTACCCCTTTACTATATTGTTTCAAGACCACTAGGGAACCCATGTGCTTCAGAGTAAAAAGAAAAATAGAAAGAAAAAAATAACTTAGGAAATTTACTTAAATTCTCTGAGGTTTGTTTCATTCATCTGTAAGATGGCAATTATAATAACAAAACATACTGCCAAATTTACTATGAATATCAAATTGAACACTAATACAAAGTACAGAATAAAACACTATATAATTATAACACTAATAAACATTTTGGTGGGAGTTATAAGCCTGAAGGGTATTGAGACATAAGATGAATAAAAGAATTGTGTGAGACTATCTGCATAATGTTATTTGTTTAAAAGTTTAACTGTTTTTAAGACTTCTTAAAAATTTAACATTAAGATGTCCTATTATCACAATAAAACTGGAGAGGGAAGGTAGGGAGATGCTCCGATATTATAATATTATGGAGTGCCCCAAACTGACAAATAATAAATTTCTCAAAGGAAATTACTATCATAGTTATATAAAATATGTATAGGAGTAATATGAAATAATAAGGAAAAATATCATCTGTGTCTACAATTTTAAATATCTCCTACTTGGAAAACTATGAGGGTGGGTGGAATGCCTTTATCAACCTTATTTCCATTAATACAGCTTAAATCAATTTAAGACATTTATTTAGAGAGGTTAAAACCAAATTAATTTGTCTAATAAAGTACAAAATAATTATAAACAATAATTTGATTATCTTATTTTTCCATGTACATTGTCCACAAATAACTATATTTAATATAGATAATCCCAAAGTTTATTTTTTATTACTACTGTTCTCTTAGTATCCCTTAGAGATTTTTTCCATTCTCTAAAAAATCAGCTATCACCTTTATATAGATTACTACCAAATGTTTGTTTCTGACACAGTTTTCTCCTCAGAATTTTAGTCCCTCGTCTTAAACTATGTGTAAGATATTTATATTCACATATTTCTCAAACTCCTTAAAATTAAAATTTCTAACATTTATTTCCAATGCCTTCCCCTTCCCAACATGGCACCAGGCTCCTATCTTATTGGCATTTGGAACACTAGAGGTGTTTCTATTATCCTGACTCTGAAGTTGAAAGTCATTTGTCACATGATTCTCTTTTCCTCTCCAAACCAGAACATAACAAAAGTCCTGATGATTTTTTCCTTCAAAGCATTTATTCCATCATCCCTACCTTGCTACTCTGGTGCTAACATTCTAGTTCAGGCCTTACTTTTTTTTATAGTTAAGCCTTTTTGCTCACCTTCCAACCTCCAATCCTTCCCTAATTTAGTCCTTCTAGCATTCAGCAGATAGATTAATCTTCCTGAAGCATTGTTCCTCCATGACATTTTTCTGTTACACATAGTTCAAACTTCTTACTATCTATAGAATAAAGACACAAATTCCTAAATCTAGCATTCATTCTAGTATTCAAATCTGAACACTCTCGACCTTTCCTAGCATACATATTATACCTTTCCACCAAGGTAGGGAAATGTCTTTATTGTAAATATCCTTTGCTTTTTTTGCCCCTCCTCTCTCTGTTTTATCACATCATAAACCAATACAAATGCCTTTTCTTCTCTTCTGTTCCCAACTCTTCCATCCATAGCCACTCATTTATTAACCATATATATACTGAGCATCACCAGTGGTCCAGACTATATAAATAAAGGTGAACAAGCCATGGTCCCCTGACATTTTATTTATTTTATTTTTTTAAAGATTTTATTTATTTATTTGATAGACGGAGATAACAAGTAGGCAAAGAGGCAGGCAGAGAGAGAGGAGGAAGCAGACTCCCCGCTGAGCAGAGAGCCCGATGTAGGGCTCGATCCCAGGACCCTGGGATCATGACCGGAGCCAAAGGCAGAGGCTTAACCCACTTAGCCACCCAGGCACCCCAGCCCCTGACATTTTAATCTGGTGAGTTAAAAAGACAGAAAAACAACTAATGTAATAATCCTATAATAGAGACATAAATAAAAGGAACAAGGCTCACATAAAATCAGCTACTCAGTGTATTTCATTATATTTCTAAAACTTGAAAGGAAGGCCTCAATCTTCAGTGTTGGGAGTCTATTGGCCTGCCGTGAAGCTATGGTAAGCTAGGGCATACAATTCAGAAAGGGAGTGAGTGAAGCCAGTCCACCATCCCTAAGAAAAGGCCAATGAATTAAAATGGATACAAAAGTCAGATCTTCACATATCAAACATGGTTGAGCCCATGGACCTTCTGTTAATAGAATAGAAGTGGGATATAAGGTAGTCTGGCTCTAATATGACTGCTGTTCTTAATGCTGCCACTGATCCCTTATGCCCTGATGGAGACCCACATGAACTAGCATTTAATGCATCTGCAACCACTGTTAGGAGTTGGGGTCAGGTTAAAAGAACACATTATTGATCCAATGGACAATTTTCATTCTTCCTTTTGACCAAGATGGTAAGTTTAAAAACAAGAAAAAAATGGTTGCTGATATAATAATGATTATTATAAGCCTAAGCAATGTTTATAATTTAGTTGATGGTGGTGATTTATCACTTGTTTCATTTGCATCTTGGTGGAAACAATCTAATAAGATAAAGTGTTTATTTTCTGGATTTGTCATGCAAGAGTTTATCTATTCCCTACTCATGCTTGCGGGAAGACACAATTCTCATTATTTTTTAAATAGAGTCAGTAACCCTTTTGTATTATGCAGAACGAACCAATCAATCAACAATGATTTAGAGAGGAAGGGCAATATGTTGGGAATAATAACAAAGGAGGAGATTGAGAAAAGATGTGAGGTGAAGCAGATGCAGTATAGGAGCAGGTGTTTTTGTAGGGCCCTCTTGGAAGGGATTAAAGGAAGCTGAGGCAAGTGGAGTAGACCCTGAGAAGGTAAGCTCTGCTCAGATTCGAGAACCACACACTGAGATCTATGCGAGACGCTAATGCAGTCAGAGCAGAGACCTCATGAGTATCAAGAATATTGCACCATATTGCTCCCACAGATGGGAGCTGTGGAAGGTGAGGAGAATGGCCAACAAATTCTGACAACAGGTAAGGAGTCCTCTTCAGTTAGCAAACCTGAGTAGAGAGACTAAGTTGCTATGTGTTCCCATCTAAATCATGAAGTAATTCTACATCTGGAGCTGTTGTTGAAGCTCCCACTAAGCATATAATATACACAAAGAACTATAAATATTTAGTCTGTGAGCCCCAAGGAATCCATAGCCCAATTAGAAGAACTTCATGTTGACATGAGAAAACAGCAACAACAAAAATCTTTCAATGCAGCAGTTATCCCTCACCAATTTCAAGTCCATTTTGTGAAAGTATCAATATGCATGATTTTACTTCTGTATAACTTTTAGTGACAAGTTTATCTCTATTTTATAATGAGTGTGCCTTGATGTGGATAACAGAAAAGAATCCAGGGACTGGGTCTAGAAAATAAAGATAGTGTTGACAGTAAGAGGGTTGGTCCGTTGTGCAGCGATGTTTTGAGAGGGAGAAAATCCAGAGAAAGTAGACCGAGACTTAAACTGCACATGGCAGATAACTTTTGGGGAAAGTATACACTGAGCTTACAGTCAACTAAGAGTGTTGACGGTTATTAATCCACAGGTCAGCAAACTCTTTTCCTCCTTTAACTTCCTATCATAGTGGAAGCAGAAGAACAAAAGCATCAGATTCTTAGTTTTGAACATCAAAGGTCCAAGTCTAGATTTAAGAAAGAAGTATTTTGACAGGACATATAAATAAGCACAATGAGCCTCCTGACCACCACAAGCTTGACTCCAAGTTTCTAAATTGATGGATTTAGTGGATTGGACACTGGTACAATCTCCAAGAAAAAGCCAAGTGCTCCCCCACCTTTCCATGTCTGCCCCCATTCTGACTCTTTAGCTCCTAAAGGAGAGAAAGGATAGTGATGATGTTGCCAGAAATATTGAGGACCTGGAACCAGGAGAGACCTGAGCTTAGCTTCAGGTCTCATTGTAGCTGCAAGCTGTTGAGCCCAGAAGTGTCCCTCAACCTTACACAGTGTGGAATAGCTGAATAAAACCTCTGCCCAACATCTGGGAGTCCAGGTGTGAGAAAGACCCACGGAAAGCCACTTTGTGTCCTCGGAAGAAAGGACAGAGGAACCAAATGTTTTACTTCTTGCTTGTTTGAACCCTGTCAAGACTGGAGAAGTCTCACAGGTAAGACAGGGAATTGAGCAGTAGACAGTAATGAAATTAAATGACTAGAAACCAGATAAGGTCAACCAGGACTCAGCTGATGACACTGAGGAGAGGTGGCTAGAAATGAGAATTGAAGACAGCTCACCCCATCATACTATGACTTCACTTAAGCCCTTTGAAGGTAAATGCTGTCCCAGGGAGACGAAGAGAAAGACAAAGCAGTCAAGGAAATTATGTCTATGAAAATATTATTTTTCTGCCCTGAAATATGTGGTGTTTATTTAAAAGATATTTATTTATTTGAGAGAGAGAAAGAGAACGAGCTAGAGAGCATGAGCAGGGGGAGGGGCAGAGGGAAAGGAAGAAGCAGGCTACCCCTGAGCAGGGAGCCCAACACGGGATCCCAACATGGAGCCCAAGCAGTGGGGAGCCTGCTTCTCCCTCTTCCTCTGCTGATCCCCCTGCTTGTGCTCACATGCTCTCTCTCTCGCTCTCTCTCTCAAATAAATGGATAAATATTTTTTAAAAATACTTAAAAAAAAAACCTGTCTGGGTCTTATACTTTCTGGGGAATAGCTATTTTTTACTATGACTATTATACATTGCATTTCCAAATTCATTTTTACATCAGTTTGGGACTATTATATTTTCTTAGAAATATCCATTTCAAAAAAAAAAAAAAGAAATATCCATTTCAGGGGTGCCAGGGGGCTCAGTTGGTTAGGCAACTGCCTTTGGCTCAGGTCATGATCCAGGGTCCTGTGGTCCCACATCATGCTCCCAGCTCAGCAGGGAGTCTGTTTCTCCCTCTGACCTCTCCCCTCTCATGCTCTCTCTCACTGTCTCTCTCAAATAAATAAATAAAATCTTAAAAAAAAATAAATTTCCATTTCGTTAGAATTTATAATTTAATACCATCAATGTTCTTCTGGTACCATCATGTACTATTTGTCATATTTTCTATCTCAATGGTAGAACCCTAATTCCTAATAGCATACATTTGGTTTTTTGCTCTTCTTTTTTCTCTACTAACTTTGATGGAAGTTTTAAATTTTTATTGATTTTTTAAAAAGATTTATTCATTTATTTGAAAAGGAGAGAGAGTGCAAGTGGGAGGAGGAGCAGAGGGAGAGAGACTCTCAAGCAGACTCCCCACTGAGCGCAGAGGCAGGTGTGGGGCTCATTCTCATGCCCCATGAGATCATGACCTGAGTGGAAATCACCGGTGGTTGCTTAATTGACAGAGCCACCCAGCACCCCCAAATTTTTATGGGCCCTTAAGAAAGAAAGAAAGAAAGAGAGAAAGAAAGAAACAACAAATGTTGCATATAACAATATAGAGTGCAAGATCTAGTGTCAGAGCCTGACTTATTTGAATCCTGACACAGCCCTTTACCGTGAAACTGGGCATAATTTACTTGATCTCTACCTGCATGTTCCTTGTCTGTAAACTAAAGGTTAATAATTGTACCAAAAACTGTAGGGGTATTTTATGCAGATTAAAACAGTTAGTACATGTCAGATGCTGAAAATAGTGCCTGGTATTATTGCTCAGGAAATCCTAGCTATTACGGTAGATGTAGGCAACTAGTACCTAGCATTCATTCCAGCCTGCTCTTAATGTCACTTTTTGACTGAAGCATGTGAAAACCTAAAACCATATTTTCCAGGTCCATTTGAGGCAGGGTTCTGGATGCATCGCCCCCAGCCGCTGCTGCTGCTGCCACCTGACCCAGTGGTAAAGACAGGGGTGTTTTCTCCAAGAGCAAAGCCTAGTCATGAGTAGCAAAGAGGCAATTGCAATGATGGCTGCGGGAGCTTCTGATCCAAGATTTCTGACACCTGTATAAAATCTTTAATAATTGTGTTCTTGAACTCAGCCATTCCAGTTGCAGTGTCTTAAATCTCCACCTTCTTGGTATGGCATGGGTGAAACTGGCAGTACAGTTCAGTAATCCTTTCTAGCAATTCCTGAAGGCCCAGCCAAAAGCTTTAGTTTCCAGCCCTTCTAATTATGTTGTAGGTATCAGATTCACTGAACTAAATCCTCTTCCACTGAAAATAGTTGGAATAATTTCTATTTCTTAAAGTTACATATTTTTGATATATTACTATTTTCTAATTCATTAATATCTGACTTATTTTTACTCATTCCATTTCCCTATATAGCTGTCTATTATTATTTTTCTTGGTTCTTGGATACATTCCATTCTTTTCCTCCTTTTCTTCCTTCCTTCTTTGCTGCCTATCTTTCTTCCTCTTTAATTCTTTTTCTTGTTAAAAAGTAAATACATTGGAATTCAAATAAAAACTTGAGGGATGCCTGGCTGGCTCAGTCTGTAGAACATTTGACTCTTCATCTCTGGGTTGTGAGTTTGAGTCCCACATTGGGTATAGAGATTAGATAGATAGACAGGTACATAGATAGATAGATAGATAGATAGATAGATAGATAGATAGATAGATACTTGAAACTTAAAAAAAAAAAAAAGGATCAAACACATTTACGACTATGCATTTTTCTCCGTGAATAGTTTGGGGTCCAACCTGTATTTTGAATATTTTTGTTGTTAATATCTAACTTGTATGCAATTGCAGGTTTCATTTCCTTTTTTAACCAATGGTTCTTTAGCAAAATATCATTTCCAAGGAATTGGGTTTTCCTTTTTTGTTGTCGTTACTTTTTATTTATCTAATTTTATTGCATTATGGTCAGTGAATATGGCCTTCTACCTTTCAGAAATCATTGTGTATTATTTTCACTCAATATGAAATCAAATTTTATAGATGTTCTTAGGCACTGAGAAATCATATTCTTTGTTTATAGGGTACAAACTGATTTTATTTATATTTTGTATATTTTAAATTGTTTTATTTTTTTGCCTACTCTAAATTTTCTCATGTGTATTTCTGCTGATTTCTTCCTTTATTCAAATAGCTTTTGCATCATACATTTTAATATACATAATATCTCATTAAGTCACATTTGTGAATTGTATGTATGTATCTATTTATTTATTTAAGAGAGACAGGTGAGGGGAGAGGCAGAGGGAGAAAGTTTTAAGCAGTCTCCACTCCTAGTGCAGAACCTGCTGCAGAGCTCCATCTTATGACCCTGACTGAGAACATGATCTGAGCTGAAATCAAGAGTCGGATGGTTAACCAACTGAGCCATCCAGACATCCTTCCTTTATTTTTTATAAAATGTTTTTAATGCAGGTGGCTTTTTTTTCTGAAATGCATTCATTTCTTACAGCAATTATGCTTTCTTTTTGCTTGTACTTTCCTAATATTTTCTTGCACAATAAACTATAGGCTTATTAAGTCATTTTGTTCCATGTATATCTATAAATAGCATATGGTTGAATTTTGGACATATACATTTAATCAATAATTTGTTTTATCTTCTCTTTCATTTTATTATTATGCCTTTAATTTTATTAATAATTAACAAGACTTATTTATAAGAAAAGTTAGTTTTATAAAAATATACACACATAATCTTTTTTCCTTTATTTTTTAGGGGGGTGAGGGATAGAGGGAGCAGGAGAGAGGCATCTCAGGCAGACTTAATGCCCATGCAGAGCCCGATGCAGGGCTTAATCTCAGGACCCTGAAATCATGACCTGAGCCAAAATCAAGAGTCAGTCATTTAAACCAACAGAGACACCCAGGTGCCCCATGCACATTTATCATTTTTTAAAAATCTAAAAGAATAAAAATAAAAATAAAAAAATCTAAATAATTCACAAAAATACAATGGAGATAGGCACAATTTATCACAAGTCTTGTTGCCCAAAAATAGCCATCACTAAACTTTGGTTAGCATAATTTCACTTTTCTATATTCAGTTATGCAAATAGAATCCAAATGGGGATCAAAGGACTGTTTTTGATAAATTATTCAATTAAAATTTAATTGAACAAAAGGAGAAACTGAAGTGAAGCTGGAGGAATTGGTGAACTTGACATCAGTATTTCTCTACTACTAATAATCCATTTCTAAAAATTTTCTCTTGAGTTAAGCAAACTGTTAGGAGGTTGGACTCATGACTTCATAAGCCACATGTTGTGACTTTGCAGAGTATCCACGACTTTCTTGTCTGGAAGAAGAGGAGGTTTCTGCACTTACAGGTTCTTCCACAACCCTCTCCCAGATTTGCATTACTCATCTTATGAATTATGTAATGTCAACATTAACAACATTTACATCTTATTCTGCAGTCAAAATTCTTGAAACTTTTCAGTGGTGGCTTTATACCTAAAGGGATTCAGTGTTCCTTATCGTTCCTTTAACCTCAGTTTATTTTTCTTGAGTTCTATAATTCTCTATAACTCTTGGTTGACTAAATTTCATTGTATCCCCTGAGTTTCTGTACCCTTAAGAATATGTGTCTTTCTCTTTATAGTTGAAGGATAACTGAGATAGGGATAAAATTCACAGTCGTACTTTCTCTCCTTCAGAAATGTATAGACTTGGGGCACCTGGGTGGCTTGGTGGGTTAAGCCTCTGCCTTCAGCTCAGTTCATGATCTCAGGGTCCTGGAATCAAGCCCCGAATCGAGCTCAGCAGGGGGCCTGCTTCCCCCTCTCTCTCTGCCTGCCTCTCTGCCTACTTGTGATCTCTCTCTGTGTATCTAATAAATAAATAAAATCTTAAAAAAAATGTATAGACTAGTTATTATTTTTCCTCTGTTTTCTGACATTCAAGTATTGCTATGGGGAAATCCAAGGAGAGCCTGATTTTTTTTTTCAACTTTAAATGCTTCTTGCTTTCCTGCATATAATTTCCATAGAATTCTGTCTTTATTCTTAAAGTTTAACAATTTGGATATTCTGGGTACTGGGATACTTTTTGGTGCACTCATTTGGCATCAGTTTTTCTCTTGGATAAAGTTACTCTTTCAATCTGCTAATTCTGGTCTTTATTTCCTGTAAGTATCATGTAATTACCTTTTTTGTTATTTATTTAAGTGTACTTGTTCTATTTTCTTCCTCAATTTCTATGTCTTCCTCAAATCTATTTTCTTCCTTATGCCTATGTAATCTTTTTTCATATCAAATCTATTGTTATATTCCTATACTTTTTTCATTTTGCATCATGTGATTTCATTAGATTGTATAGTCAGTCTAATTTTTTTCTTTTCTTAAAGATCTGAAAATTGGCCTTTATTTTTGAGATGAACAAACATATAAAGGATAAACACCAAAATGTTGACTGCATGTTTCTGGGTTTTTCTTTACTGTATTTTTCTAATGTGGCTTTTATCTCTTTGGGTTATTTATTTATTTTTTTATAAAGATTTTTTTTTTAATTTATTTGACAGACAGAGATCACAAGTAGGCAGAAAGGCAGGCAGGGGGCAGGGAGCAGGCTCCCTGCTGAGCAGAGAGCCTGATGCAGGGCTCGATCCCAGGACCCTGGGATCATGACCTGAGCCGAAGGCAGAGGCTTTAACCCACTGGGCCACCCAGGTGCCCCACTTTTGGTTATTTTCTGAGGTCTTCCATCTCAATATTCCCCTCTTCTAATGCCTTAAATTGTTATTTTAAACTCTTGACAATCAATCAATCAATCAGTAAACAAACAAACAAACTCTTGACTCTCTTCTTTGAGTTCTTCCATCAGAGAACACTGTTATCTGTTGCTGCATAACAATATTACCACAAACTTGGGGATTTAAAACAACATATACTTATAATCTCTGTGAGTTAGTTGTCTGAGCACAGCTTAGATGGATCTACTGCTTTGATCCCACAAAGCTGTGATCAAGGTGTCAGGCCGGTGTTTCATCTGAGGCTTGACTGGGGAAGGACCTACTTCCCAATTCAACATAGCTGTTTGCAGAATTCTGTTCCTCAAAGGCTGCCAAACTGAGGGCCTCATTTGCTTGCTGGCTATTGCATCCCCCCCCTCCTTGCTTTGTGGTCCTCTCCAAATGGCATGAAGCTCACAAGATGGTAGCTTGCTTCTTTGAAGTTAGCAAGGAAAGTTCTCCTAACAGATGGGTCAAAGTCTTACATAATGTGATCATATATACAGTTGACCCTTGAACAACCTGGGTTTGAATCATACAGGCCCACTTACATGTGAATTTTTTTCAATAAATACAGTACTGTAATGAGTTTTCTCTTTCTTATGATTTCCTTAATGACATTTTTTCCTCTAGTTTACTTTATTCTACTAAGACACTGTATAATACATATAACATATAAAATATATAGCAGTTGGCTCTTCATGTTTCAGTAAGGCTTCCTTTCAACAGTAGGTTATTAGCAGTTAAGGAGTCAAAAGTTTATGTGGATTTTTGATTGCACAGGGCGTTGGTGTCTTTAACCTCCATGTCATGCATATAGCCATATACGTCCTATCCCATTTACTGAATTTTATTGATTAGAAGCAAATTATGGGTCCTACCTATACTGAAGGAGAAAAAATAATATGAGGGCATAAGCACCAAGAAGTAGGAATCATGGGAACTACCCTAGAATGTGCCCACTACATTCATGCTGTATTTAATGTATTGGAGAATGTATTAGTTTCCTAGGACTGCCATAACAAAGTAACATAAACTGGGTGGATTGGAAGAAAAATTTATTGATTCATAATTCTAGAGGCTAGAAGTCTAAAAGGAAGATGTCAGTCAGCAGGGCTATGCTCTCTCTGAAGATATGGAGAAGAGTCCTTCTTTTTTTCTTCCTAGCTTCTGGTAGTTTCCTGATATCCATGGCATTCTTTGGCTTGTACACCACTCCAATTCTGCCTTCATTCTCACATTCCCTTCTTTTCTATTTGTGTCTCTGCATTTCCTCTCCTCTCCTTATAAGGATATCAGTCATTGAGTTAGGGCCCACCCTAATCCACCTCGTCTGAACTAATTACATTTTCAAAGACTTATGTCTTGATTCGGTTAAATTCTGAGGTTCTTTTTTTTTTTTTTAAGATTTTATTTATTTATTTGACAGAGATCACAAGTAGGCAGAGAGGCAGGCAGAGAGAGAGAGAGGAGGAAGCAGGCTTCCTGCCAAGCAGAGAGCCCAACTCGGGGCTTGATCCCAGGACTCTGAGATCATGACCTGAGCCGAAGGCAGAGGCTTTAACCCACTGAGCCACCCAGGTGCTCCAAATTCTGAGGTTCTGAGTAGGCATGAATTTTGGGGGGACCTTACTCAACCCACTTCCAAGACTATGCAGAAACATATCTTAGTTCTTGGTCTATTTATTAGGTAATTTATTTTGCATTGCATACTCTCCTTTTCCTGTTCATTTATTCTCTTTTTCTCCTCTCTTTTTTTTTTTTAAATTGCTTGATTCCGTTCTTCTTCTTCTTTTTTTTTATAGCAGCAAAAATTGCAGATTTGCTTACCTTTCTCCTTTGCTTGTCTCTACCACAGAAGCTATAATAGTTATTTGTTTTCTCTGCCTTCCTTACAGCTAGTCGTTGCCATGACACAAAGTACTTATAAATGAGTTACTGGCAAAATTTCATTTAGGGCTGAGGAGTGATATGAGATTGCTGGCTCCTCACTTCTTTTCCTCACTCTGCTTTAGCTCCAGCAATCTCCTTGGCTCAGAGAACAGGCGGAAGGCTGTAAAGATGGCATGCCAGCCTGGTGTCTTCTTTAGTTCCTCCACCCCTTCAACTTCAACTTAGACATTCCACTTTTGCTGAGGCTCCTCTAGGCCCAGACCTTGGTATTCAAATCACAGTCTTTCAGGATTGTGCCTCCTCCTTTGAGAGAAGTCCATATCCTGCTCAAGGTTAAAGAGGGCATGATTTGGTTCTCAGCACTCAGTCTCTTTCCTCATTTCACTTCATTGCCTGGTAGACCTGTTTCCTATTTTGTAATTTAGGGTTGTATCATTTCCTTGTTTCATTGAAGTTGGCATTCCCTCCCCCACATTGTTTTTCAATTTTTTTTTCATTATTAGTAGGTTTCAGGGAGGGGAATGAAATAAAAATATCTTTATTTTGTCATCATTAAAAGCCTCTACTAAACTCTTTAAGAGTTTTGAGATAGTTATTTAACCTCTACTTCTATAATATTCATAGCTGAGAGTAAAATGATGTATTTTTATTTCTCTCTATTTGATACAATGCATTTTGTAAGCTTTTTTTCCTTTTCCAACCATGGAATTTAGAGCCAAGGTGTTACTATATTAATATTTTATATATCTTTCCTTTTAGGAATTATTTATGATATTTGCATTCAGTTTACAAGCAGATTTGCATCCATTTCTTCAGATATCACTCTTTTACCAAGTTTCAGTGCTCGTAGTTAGTCGTTTCAAATTCTCATTTTCTAATAGCTCTTAATTTTGCTTTGTATTTCACTCTTTGGAGAAATATTTAAGGTGTTTATTTGAAAAAGTTTCATAAAGATTGTCTGATAGGACTTGCATATCTGAGAACATCTTTCCTTTGCCTTTACACATTACTAATCACATGTATGGATATAAAATTCTCTGGTTAAAACTTCTCCAGTCCCAGCTTTGTCAGCTTAGGCTAGGATGTGTTATGTTAACAAATGACCCTAAAATCAGTGACTAGAATTTTAAAGCTTTTTTTAAAATTTTAAAGTCACACTACTACTTCTTGGCAGATTGGCTTCACCTTCATGCTATGCCTAAGCTGATAGAGCATCTAGAATATTGTTGGTTGTCCTAGTATAGGGCAAAAAAAGCATGACAAACTATGTTCTGGCTCTTAAGTATTTGCTGGGAAGTGACAAGTCATTACACCTGCATTTTACTGGCCAGAGCAAGTCACATGTTCAGACCTATTGTCAATAGGGCAGGGGAGTATAATTGTCTCCCAGGGCTGAACAGTTAATATTTGTAAACAGTAGTTGTAAATAATAATGCAATCTACTACACCCTACATATGTCACAGATATTGCCCCATTATGCTAGCATTTTCATTCATAAAGAAGGTTAAATGAAGCCTGCTGTAACTGAGTCTTGAGAAATAGGAGCAGGAATCAGTTTAGGGAAAAGATAATGATTTTAGTTTTAGAGAGTTGAGTATAAAATATCTAGCAGTAAATGGATATGAGTCTGAATGTATGGGGGGAAATCTAGGTTGGGGATATCAAGTTATGCAATCAATGCATAAAATTGAATTTCTTTTTGGGGGGGTTCCTTTTTAAATTTAAATTCAATTAATTAACATATAGCATATTATTAGTTTCAGAGGTAGAGTTCAGTGATTCATCAGTTGCATAGAACACCCAGTGCTCATTCCATCAAGTGCCATCCTTGATGCCCATCACCCAGCTACCCCATTCCCCTACCCACCTCCTCTCCAGCAGCCTGCTGTTTGTTTCCTATGCTTAAGAGTCTCTTATGGTTTGTCTCTCTCTCTGATTTCATCTTGTTTTACTTTTCCTGGGTTTATTTCTTTTGCTAACCAGAATCATGCTGTATATGTTGTATGTATTGTCTTTTGACATGCTTGTTGGCGATGTTCTCAGGCTAGCACACACCTTTTATCCATTATATATTCCACAGAATTAATGTCACTGTTTGGTTTGCTTCATTCTGCTGTTATGATTATGCCCACTTTTGTGCACAAATTTGAGCACAGGGGCTGGAATTTAAGAGGAAGAGTGCCAGTTTGAGCCCTCGGCAAAGGTGAAGGCATGTTGACTTGGCATTGAGCAGGTGGCAGGCTGTGCATGCTGACTCAGGCAAGAGGTCAGCGGGACTGTGAATATGAGACCCACAAGCCAATGGCATCATGTGTGACAGGGACATGGCTGGTTTTGCTTTTAACTTTTGTTTTTTGAGAAACTCTATCTCACCTTCTATTCTAAATGAAAGCCTTTTTGCTGGATAGAGTATTCTTAGCTGTAGGTTTTTTCCTTTTAGCTCTTGGAATTTATCAGGCCGCTTTCTTCTGGCCTGCAGAGTTTCTGCTGAAAAACCCACTGATGGCCGTATGGGGTTTCTCTTGTATGTCACTGCTTTCCTTTCTCTTGCTGCTTTTAAAATTCTCTATCGCTACTTTTGGCCATCTTATTTGCCTTGTGTCTTTGTGCAAACCTTTTTGGTTTAGTTTTGTTGGGGGCTCTCTATGCCTCCTGGATCTGGATTTCTCTTTCCTTCCCTAGATTGAGGAAGTTTTTAGCTATTATTTCTTTTTTTTAAATTTTTTAAAAAATTTTTAAAATTTTTTTTAATTTTTAAAGATTTTTATTTATTTATTTGACAGACGGAGATCACAAGTAGGCAGAGAGGCAGGCAGAGAGAGAGGGAAGCAGATCTCTGCTGAGCAGAGAGCCCCATGTGGGGCTTGATCCCAGGACCCTGGATCATGACCTGAGCCGAAGGCAGAGGCTTTAACTCACCAAGCCACCCAGGCGCCCCTAGCTATTATTTCTTCAGACAAATCTTCTGCTCCCTTTTCTCGCTCTTCTCCTTCTGGGATTCCTATCGTGTGACTGTTATGTTTGACAGTGTCACTGAGTTCCCTGGGTCTGTTCTCATTTTGTGTGTTGTTTCCCCCTCTCATCTGCTCAGCTTGATTATTTTCCATGACTGTCCTCCAGGTGGCTGATCCGTTCTTCTACTTCCTCTTGTTTGCTATTCATTCCAGGTGGTCTATTTTTATTTCCATTCAGAGTCCAATAGCTCTAATTGGTTCTTTTTTGCGTCTACTCTCTTGGTTGAGTGTCTCATGGAGGTCCTGTACTCCTCTCCCAATTCTAGTGAGTATTTATGAGCATTACTTTAAATTCACTATCAGACATATTAATCATCTCCATTTTGTTTAGGTCTCTTATTCTGATTTTGTACCGATCTTTCATTTGGGACATATTCCTCTGTCCCCTCATTCTGTCTATTGCTGTGTCTGTTTCTCTGTGATAGGAAAGTCAGCTACGTCTGCCACACTTGAAAGTAGAAACTTGATAAAGAAGAGGTTCTGCAGTGCAGTGTTCCCTGTTCCCCAGAACCTGACACTTCAGGAGTGTCTCCTACACCCTGTTGCTACAGGGGTGTCCTGCTGTTGTGGCAGAGCTGTGTTTGCCCTCAGTCCAGACTGCAATGGCTCTCTGCCTATTGTGGGCAGAGTCTGGTCCCCATGGCATTAGCAGGCTGGTCAGGGGCAGCCCTGGGCTTGAATTGAGTCAGATCAGGTGTTTACCAGACGTGAAGCAGCACCAAACTGCAGGGCACGTTCCCTGTGTGGTCCCCTGGGAAGCTTTTGGTGGTAGGCGGGCCTGCACTGAGACCAACTGCCTGCCCTCAGCCCACTGGTGGGGTCACTGTGGTTCTCCTCCCCTCTCCCCGGAGCAGGACTCACTCTGGAGTGATCCTGGCCCTCCTCTGGGCCTTACGCACACCATCAGGCTTGTGGTAGTGCTTTGATGGGATCTTGCCAAGAGCGATCCCAGAGGGTGGATAGGCTTCACTGTGGCCTCTTATCTATGTCAAGTGGTGGAGAGTCTGTTCTCCAGAATTGAATTTCTTAAGAATTACTGGAAGAAGCAGTGAATAATGGTGTCGCCTTGGAGAGCAGTAACTGTAAGGATCAGGCAGAAGAAACAGATTTGGTGAAGGAAACAGAAAGAATGGGTAGAGAATTTGAGAGGAACCTGAAGAAGCCTGTCATACTATAGCCTGGGCGCGGTCTTGTAAGAACGCCTGCCTCCAGGGGACTACCAAATAGACCAGGTTCAGCCACTCAGGGCTGACAAAACCTGAAGACAAAGAGACAAGTGGTGGTGAAACAAGAAAAGAATTTAGTTCGGTGAGGCCAACACTGGGAAGACTATAGACTAGTCTCTCAAAGACTGTTACAGAGTGCTGAAAACACTTCCGGGTTTATATAAGGAAAATGTGGGACAAAAGTTGGCAGGTTTGCGCAGGTGGGAGAAAGGTCAGGTTAATCACTGTCTTGGAGTCTATCATTCGGGATCTCGCAGATTCAGGGCAGTCTTCATTACTTGAGGGGGGTGGTTTCAGTTCCCCAGAGGGGATGGTCTGCCCTCAGGGTCTTCCACCTGAGCTAAGAAACAAGCTGGAAAGAACTGGAAGGTTTGAGATCAAATTGCAGGCAGCCAAAGTCCTTTTTCAAAATAAGCTAAGGAAGTAGAGAGTACCAAGGAAACAAAGTATCAGCACTGCCAAAATAAGGATAGAGAACCTCTCGTAAAAAATAGAAATTCTTTAACACTGCATTAGATTATTGGTGACTTTGGTAAGAACTGTTTCAACAGAATGGTAAAATTGGACCAGTTTCAACAGAGAAGTAAAGTAATAGGCAATTGAATGACTATTAGGGATTTGAGAGGAGAAGCTGAGTATAAATGGAGTATATAATAGTCCATTCCTTTGAAATGTTTAGAGGGGAAAAAAGGAGACTGGGAGATTTTCCCCCCACTTAACCAAGAGAATTTGAAAGTGTTTAAAAGACCAAAGACTGTGTGTGTGAATGTGTGTGCGTGTGCGTGCCTTCATTCTTATTAATAGATGAATATGCAAGATAAAATTGCACGGAATTTAAAGCTAAAATCAATCCACATAACTATGTTTAAATACTATAAAATCTATGTACCTATAGTCATGGTATGTATATTTGTCTGGGTTCTCCAGAGAAACAGAACCAATAGGATACAGATAGATAGACAAAATCTATAGATATAATGAAGAGATTCATTATAAGGAATTGATTCGCATAGTATCAGAGGCTGAGAAGTCCCAAGATCTGTAGTGAGCAAACTGGAGACCCAAGAGAGTCAATGGTATAAGTTCAGTCCAAGTCCAAAGTCAGAAGACCAATGTCCCAGCTTGAAGACAGTTATGTAGGAAATAAATTCTCCCTTACTCTGCCTTTTTGTTGTATTCAGGCCTTCAACAGATTGGATGAGGTTTATCCACACTGGGGAAAGCAATCTGCTTTACTCAGCATACCTATTCAAATGTTAATCTCATCTAGAAATACCCTCATAGATAAACCCAGAAGAATGTTTAACCAAATATCTGAGTACCTGATGGTCCAAAGTTGACACATAAAATCAACGATCTTAGTATATCCTTAAATGAAATCTGGATTTATTTAAAGAAAAATGAATCTCTGATGTTGTATATGTAATGTAAATTGATTTTATGTAACCTTGATTTTAATTCAGAATGATTTAGCTTCTTGACAGTGCAAGAAAATAGAAATTTATTTTTTAGTGACTGGTTCTATTTAGAAACCCAAGGTATTGTGGGGTGCCTGGGTGGCTCAGTTGGTTAACCATCCAACTCTTGATCTCAGCTCAGGGTCTTGATCTCAGGGCAGTGAGTTCAAGCCCCTGCAGTAGAACCTACTTATACAAAACAAAACCAAACAAGACAAACAACACCCCAAGGTATTGAGACAATGTAAAAGTGAAACAAAGAAGCTTTAGATTGTGTTTTTGGTTGATTTGTTTGTTATTTGTCCTTCTACTCCTATCTCATTGGCTGGAAGTTTCAAAAGTATAGTAAAAAGAAACTTGATTTTTAAAGGCACATAATGATGGCAGAAATGTCATGATAAGGAACAACAAAAGAGGAAGCACCAGAACATTTCAGTGATGGGAAAAATCTGGAAAAAAATTAGGTCCATGTTTAACTTTATTTGTAGTTTCTCCCCCCAGTATAATACTGTCTTGAAATTACTGCACCCCCAAGTTACCAAGCATTATTATTGAGATAACTAGACCCAGTAGGCAATTTTAAAGAAAACAAATATGTTTTCTAGTCTCATTGTGACATAGAGGAAAAAAGCAGGGGAAAGATAATAAATTTGTGTTCCAATAAGAGGAAATATTATGTGTTTGGAATCAATAGTCCAGATTGTTCTATTCATTCCTTTTATTAGTATATGTAATTAAATAATGATAGATCTTAATTGCTTGATTTAATGCTTTTCCATATGAATTGGAAAATTTTGTAATGCAAAATAGTATTGCCAAAATTGGAACAATAAAAAGCCCAAAGAGAGAGTTGTAGTCCTCCTGGAATTTATAGACATAAATCACATAATAACATGTTATTACTAACATATAAAACTATAAAATCGCATCTGTGATGAGTGCTATGAAGAAAAGTTGAGTGGCTACATGAAAGCGGGATTTTGTGACTTAGGTAGTTCAGTGAAGCCTTCTTTACGATAAGTGAAGAGCAGAGGGACGCCTGGGTGGCTCAGTTGGTTAAGCAGCTGCCTTCGGCTCAGATCATGATCCCAGCATCCTGGGATCGAGTCCCACATCGGGCTCCTTGCTCAGCAGTGAGCCTGCTTCTCCCTCTGCCTCTGCTTGCCACTCTGTCTGCCTGAGCTCGCTCCTGCGCTCTTTCTCTATCTGCCAAATAAATAAATAAAATCTTAAAAAAAAAAATAAATGAAGAGCAGAGAGACAGGAAATAGGCAGTGGAAAGGCCCTGTGGCAGAGGGAGCATGTCAGGAAGGACGGATTGAGCATGTCAGGAAGGACGGATTGAAAATAGGGCAGGGTGGCAGCAGCAGAGAGAATACAAGAAAGCACGGTGTGAGCTGATAGTACAGAGGTGTTTGGTGGACCGACCATGCTAGGTCCTAAGAGTCACTGAACATTTGTAAGTGGGAACAATAGATTGGGAGGGGTCCAAGGGAATGTGGGTAGACCAGATAGATAAGAGGTTGTAGATAAGAGGTTGTTGTAGTTGTGAAAGTGAGACTGGGGTAGTGCCAGGGAAAATGGAAAGAAGCGCTGATGTTTGAGAGATATTTAGGGAGTAGATGATGTACGGAATGAGAGAAATGCAAGAATGAGAGAAATGCAAGTGTTATGAGTATTGCCTTTTGAGGTTTCTGAGTAAAGCAATAGAAAACACCACTCAGGGAGAAATTTTAAAATACAATCCTTGTTCAAGTGTAAGGAGTAAAATAAGGAGTAATCTCCTTTATGGAGATTAAAGGCAGGAACAAATGCGTAATAGGCTTCAGTTGATATGAACGGTTGACAACAATTTGTGTGCCCTACTAGAGCAGAATTAGGTACTCATATAGCATCCTACATATGCTTCCATTATAATTCTTAGTACATTATAATTTCTGGTTTATATCTGTTTCCTTCTCTAGACTGTGAACTACATGAGGACAGACACTGCCTAGGCAGTGTCTGTCCTCACTCCAGCAGACAGTGAAATAATTTTTGAAAAGTGAAGTAATTAGGTCAAGAATCAAACTTAAAAATTTTCTATTTTCCAAATAATTTTTAGTGGGATTGTAGATTTTTAAACAAGAGTCTTTACATACAATTTGCCCGATTCAAAATTGTAAGTTATGGGGCGCCTGGGTGGCTCAGTGGGTTAAAGCCTCTGCCTTCCGCTCAGGTCATGATCCCAGGGTCTAGGGATGGAGCTCCACATTGGGCTCTCTGCTTAGCAGGGAGCCTGCTTCCTCCTCTCTCTCTGCCTGCCTCACTGCCTATTTGTGATCTCTGTCAAATTAATAAACAGAATCTTTAAAAAATATTGCAAGTTAATAGCTTTATTCATTCATTTAAATTTTACCCATAAAAGAAAATATGATTTTAGCCAAATACAGTTGTATTACTAGTATGATCAGATTTAACTGTTGGACTGCTTTCAAATGTTGCTACCAAGAACAACCACACACTAGTATAGAATATAGAATCCTGTTTCTTTAGAGGAGATTGATTAATTTTACATCACCTAGCATAGTACTTTTTAGCATGATTAAAAGATATGGAATAAATTGATACCGTTTTCTTGAATTTCTTTTATCTTCTTACAGAGGTGTCAAAGAGCAACTACTTTTTCCATCTGGTCAGCAGATGGCAGTGTTTTACTTTATTTAGCTAATAGAGGTTTGTCTCAGGCTCACAATTTAGACTTAATCTATTAAATAACACAATATTTTTGAGAGTTAACTTATACTTTTTGCCCCCAAAATGAACATTATAGAATAGGGGTTGATCTAGAGTAAAAAAAAATTTCATAAGGTTTTTAGTTAATTAGAATTTTCTTAAATTATTTTTCCTTTTTGCTTATTTTATTGTAAACAATTATTCTCATTTTTGTAGACAACAAAAAAACCTGTTTTATTTTACCTTGTTCCTTACCTTTATCTTTTAAAAAGGTCAATGCTGAACATTACTTCTGGAAACAAAGTTTAAATTATATTTAAATTAAGGTAGCACAGTTAAAAGTTTCACTGGGCTTCAGTTTCCCCCTTGTGAGATTAATCCTTTCGACTCTCAAGTTTATGAACTGGAGAGTGAGTTAGGAGATCTGGGTTCACTTCAGAGTGCCATAAAATATGCACTAGATTACTTATAACAAGCCATTTGAACTATTTTTTGCCAACTTTTTTTAATGTGTAAAGTAAATCTAGTCTGCATATCACCATATTTAACTTGTAAAAACATTGCCAAGAGACTGGTTTGAAAAATCTGAACTCTCCATAAAGACGTATAGAGGGATTGAAGATCAAGGGGAACTTCCACCTTTAAGTAGAAACACAATTTGCTAATAATGAAGTGATAAGCACACCCTTTTCCTATTATAATCATTATTATGATTATATAATCATTATAATCATTATTATGATTATTATGATGAGCAAAAGCAAAAATAGTTTCTTCAGGTAGTGTGTTACTCTTCAAAATATAAAGCTTTATCTTCTATTTACTTAAAACACAGAAACGATGCACCAAGAGCTATGACCTCCTCCCCACCAAAAAAAAAACCAAAAAACAAAACAAAACAAAACAAAAAAACCCGCACAAAACAAATGCTTCAGTATATCCTTCAAATGTATTTATAAGAACAGAAAAAAAATCTCTAATTGGAACTTTCTAAAAGCATTTCTCCCCAATTAGAGTGCAGTAATGACTCTAAATGGCACTGTCTCGAGGACAGCTCATCAGTTAATTATAAGGAGTTCTCTAAATTGAGGAGTGAAGAATGATACTAAATTTCAATCAGTGTAGATAAATATGGCTTGCCATTATTCACTTGATATTTTAGACAGTCCCTTTAAAGAGGAAGACGTGGAACAGAAATACTGTCTTTTCTAAAAGAACAGAGATTATGAGACTCACACTGAACATTTACCCTAAGACTATACTCTTGTTTGGAATATGGTTTTCACAGTCATTCAATTTCCATGACTTTCATTTGCTTGCCCATTTATTTTCCATCTGGCTCCTTCAAACAAGAAAAAAAATACGATATTACTATTGCTGTACTTAACAGCATGGAAAAATGGGTGTGTATTTTAAATATGGTAGTTATGTAATTTAAAAATGTCAGTTGAAGTTTCAATTCCTTTTACGTTTTGTGTGCTGGCGTAATTTAGCGCTTCGTATTCTGGTAATAAATGTCTTAAAATTCTATAATTTACTTATGTTTATCTCTGAAATTATCTACCTGCCCAGGTTTAATTTGCTATTTATTTAGTTTTAAAAACAAATGTAAAGAAAACAATTGTTTAAACAGCAAGTTGTCACTACATATTATTTATTCTCACAATCTTCCTAAAGTGCCCTCTTACATTTTATTTTCTTCCTCTTACTTTTTGGTATTTTTCATGAACCTTTTATCTTTATTTTCCTTCATTTAAAGTTATACTTTGCTTATTCATGTTCATAGAATTCTCATCATGTTAAAAACCAGTATGCGTTTTGTTTGTTTGTAGTCACAGACACCTCTTGCTATTCTTCACAATCACCTTATTCATGAATTGTAAGTTGGGGACCAGGCTCTGCTTAGAAATAGCCCTTCATGTTTGTTCCTCTATTCCCAGAGGAGTTTGCTGCACATGCCTCGATCCCTTTCCATCTGGCCTCTGCACAAAGGGTTTATCCGACTTTAACACAATTCTTTGTTTTATGGAGGACCTTGAGTTTATCTGAGAGTGAATACATATGAAACAGTAATCATGTTACAGGAGAACCTGATCTGACCCTTTTTTTTTTCACACCTGAACCCTAAGATGACAGAGAAATTACACTTAGCCAGTAACAAAGACTAAAGAAGGTAAAGGGCCGTAACAATGACAGATTTGAAACGGAGCTGCAAAAAAGTAAATGGGAAGGGTGTCATTTCTCTTGATACTATCTATCCATTATTACAGTGCTTGTGTTTATATAGCTTCAGAAAAAGAGAAAAAAGCTTGCTACATTTTTGTATCAGTGAAGAATCTTTGAGAGATTTTTCGCTTTTAAAACAACAAGAAGCAGCTGTATTTGCATCCTGATCTGTCCATGAATTTTATTATATTTCTCTCAACAGAAAAAAATATAATTAAGGTATTGAAAAATGTGAGCTCTTCTTTCCTTAGTGTAAGTAAATTTCAATAAAATTCCTGAAACCTTGTGCTTAACTGAAAACCCTCCTTTTAAAATGCATGCTGGTCTTAGTGTTTAAAAGACGTCAGTTGATTTTCTTACTCTATATTCATGTTATCCCATCTTTATTTCTGCAAATATACAGTTTTATAAGGAAATACTTAAGAATATTTTGGTAATTTTGCCTAGTAATAGACTGGAGAAACACAAAATCTAAATAAAGAATAAACATCAAAAGGCCAAAAAAGAAAACACACACACACACACACACTATATATATATATACACACACACACACACATATATATATGTAGGTGCTTTTTTTTTTAAGGTGCTTTGTTTTTAGTAATTTATTCTAAAATGTATTTGGAATTGAAATGCAAAGCTGTCTGAAAGACTTTATTTGGGCTTGAAAGAGTCTGAGATGCTGATGCAGGTTGTCGATATCAAATAGAATTACTGGTTTGAAAGATGGCAACTGAAATTTAGAACCTGAGTACAGGTTACTTTGTGAGGATCAAGGAAATAGAACCCCACCTCCCTGATCCCCCAAAGCATACTAATATTTTTTATTGAACATACTCTTTTCAGAGAGCTTTGAAACACATTTTTATAATAACATCATTTTAGATTTAAACTAAAAAATTACTCATTTTGAAGTAGTTTGAAGTAGCATCTAGAACTACATTTGAGAACATTTCTCCTATTGAGCCTGCTAAAGGAGTGTAACGTAGCCTTTGAACACATCTAGTCCTCTTATTCTGAAAGGGTAAGGTGCCACTATCCCTAAGGAGCACAAACTATGGGCCCCCAGCTCCACATGCTCACATATAATATCCCCTGTGTTTGGTAGCAGTGCAGACTCTTGTGTGGATCCTTACAAGTGGATTCAACTTGCCAAAGGCAAAGTAGTTAGAAAGAAGCAAACAGCAAGTCCCCCTTGCTTCCTATTCCGGGGAGGAAATTCACAAGCTTCTGTAGATTGCAGTGTTAGGAAAATCAAATTGGTCATTAGAACAATGTTACCACTTCCCCACCCTAAGCCTGTTTCAGAGTCTCCACTCGTAATTGCTGACTTAGTTTGCCTCCACTGCCAGAACTGAGGCTTGCCCCAGATTGCCTACTGGCTTGATCAGGAACAGACAACAGAGGGACAAACTGATGATCACTCAGTACTTCTGGGTTTACCAAAGCGTATTAATTTGGTCTAAACTGTGTTTGTTAGGACTGCAAAGGTATAAATATCCTTTATGGGAAGGGGGGGGAGATACCTAAAATTTTAGGGCAACTGGCTCAAGGTCACCGAGGGAAGGCAACATTTGAGCCTGGGCTCTTCAACTCCTCGGTCCAATAATGGACCGGAGCCAAACACGACACCATCCAGGAGTTTCAAAGCTGCGTAGTAAAACAGCTAGCGTGGGCAGTCCTTTTGTACTCCAGCTAGAGTAAAATTAACGCAGTCTTCTTTTCTTCCATCGCTGCCTGACAGCATCCAGCAAATGGGTGTAGGGTTAAGGAGAGCAGAACCCAGCTGTCCTTTCACAGCTGAGTCTTTTGAGAAATTGGGACTGAGGAGGGTGAGAACCACGGGAGAGGGGCAGTGAATTGGGAGAGGAACACGGCAACAGCTGAGTGCTGGGCGAGGGAAAGGAAGCCGGGGTGTGTGCGTCTGGGAGGGAGGTGGGGAGAGGGGCAAGAGTGAAAACGCGGCCGAACTCCAGCTGAGAGAACCCAGCGGCCGCTGCCCGCGTTAGAGGGCGAAGGCTGCCAGTAAGAGTGAGGGGGAAAGCGGGAAGCCGGGGGAAGGGAAGGAAGTAGGAAAGAGGAAGGAAAGGCAGGAGCGGAGAGAGGAAGAGTGGCTGCAATTTCTGCGGCCGGCTCAGTAGGAGGAGCAGGAGGAGAAAGAGGAGGATCCAGAGTCAGTCAGTCAGGCAGCCAGCGGGAGGTGGAGAAAGCAGGAGGAGGAGGAGGAGGATTAAAGATGGCCACCAACAGCTGCGGGAAACGGCAACAACCCCTCACTTTCCGGGATGGTCCCTGCGGGTTGGCCCGGCCTTGATGGAGAGGAGAAGCCCGAGAAGCGCCGAGGCTGAGGCGGCGGCGGCGGCGGGGACCCAGCGAGGAGGAGGTCGCGGGGGGGCAGGGACCGGGGCAGGAGAAGGGAAAGGCGGCGGCGTCGCTGCCCCGGCCGCCTAGCGCCGCTGCCGGCCCCGGCGAACCGGTTCCCGCACCTCGCGGCCGCAGAATCGAGGCCGGCCCGCGGCTCCGTGTCCGGCCGCGGGGCTCCCGGGCCCCGCCGCGCCCGCCGCCCCCTCCCCGTCGCCGGCGCGCACTCGGGCCCGCCGCGGTCCCGGCTCCCGGGCCAGGCCCGCCCGCGCCCGCCCGCCCTCCGGTAAGTGCCCCCCTGTCAGCGCCCCCTACCCCTCCCTGCGCCCCGCGGCCGCTTTGTTTGTGCGGGGCGGAGGCGCTGCCCATTCGCGGCCCTGTGCCCGCTGGCCCTGCGGACAGGCCGCGGCCCAGCTGCCGCCCTCCCCTGGGACCGCGCTGCCCGGAGCAGCCACTGCCACCCGGGCTGGCCGCCTGCCTGGTGTCCTCCACCGCGGCCTGGAGAGGGCGCCGTCGCGGTGGGGTCGGGGTTGGGGTCACGCGCGGCTGGCGGTGGGGAGCGGTGTTGGGGTGTTTTGGGGGGGCGGGGGGGGGAAGGAGAGTGCTGGACGTTGCCCCTTTGAGCAGTGAAGGTGTAACCTGGCGGTCCAAGGATCGGGGTCTGGTGAGGGCCCCTTTTCCAGACCCCGCGGGGTCTGCGCTGCGGGAGCCCCCAGCGCCCGTGCGCAGCCGAGCGAGGCCTCCATCCCTCGGGCGCTGTCTCCCGGGCTGCGGGCCTCTCCTGCTCATTGCTGAGCCCTGCTCTCCCCGAACGCCCTGTGCTGGAAACCCTTCATTTATGCAAGGAACCAAGATGCTCCTAGGGTGCGTGTTTGCCCTTTTATTCTCTTGTACATGGGATGTGGTGGCCTCGCAAATATTCACAGTTACCATAGGGTTCAGAAAGCAGATGTGACCTTTCCTACCAAGAGCCATTTGGCCCACCTGGCCCGCGCTTGATCCTCAGGTGCAGCATTTCATTGATTTATATCATTGAATTCTGAGATCCACGGCATTAGGTCCTCTTTTTGTTGAAATAACCTGATAAAACCTGATTGAAAGGATGTTTACTATATGTGTGAATCCTTGCCTCTACTTCCAGCGCCTTAAAAAATGGTTGTTTCCTGTGCGAAAATGGTGCTAATGCATAGGAAAAACAATTTTTTGTTCAGGAATGGGCATGAGTTGATTAGTGCCAAATGGTATTGTAGTCTGAAAATCAAACAATTAAAAAAAGAAATACAAAACCTTTTGCTTTGAGATAGCAGTATGTTTCCAGGTTGGAACTGTTTGAGAGCAGGTTTAGAACAATTAGTTTCCACCATTAGGCTAATATAACAAACATAATGTAAAACAGAACCAAAAATATGTTGGTTAAAAAAAATAAACTAGGTGTGTATTAGTGCACAGGTCTAGCAAAACATAAATCCTGCTTAAAAAAAAAAACTTTATGGTCGGACACCAAGCACAGGAAATGGCTTGGTATGTTTTTTATATTTAGAAATACATATTGCATTAGACTGACTTGAGAACTCTTGCTAGGATATTTGAGCACAGTAGTACATGTTATACTTTGAACTGTTCATTCTCAAGCTGCTAGAAATACAGATTTATACTAGTTTCTCTTTCTGAGTTGAAATTGATTCATGTAAAAAATGTTAGATTTCTAACTTAAAATTTCTGCAAAAAGGAGATATGAATTAGAAAACATGATGTCTGGTCTTGCAATATCTATAAACCAGAAAAGAATAAATGACAGCATAGTATTTCAATATTAGTTGGTTATCTACTTGGAAATTCTTAAACTTTGCAATTTTAAGAGTTTACATCAAGCATTCTTAATTTAATGCATGGGTCGTTGAATTGTTAGAAATCCTATGCAGAATGTAGCATATATTTGGATTTTTTCTGGGTAAAGAGTCTGTCAAGGCATCACATTCTCAAAAGATGGCTCCACAAAAGATTAAGAACTAGTGGATATATAATTAATTAATCTCCTGTGTTTGGAAGGTAAAATTCTTAGAGATTTGATAATTCATATCCTTCACTTGGAGTTATGGCTAAGAAATTTTTATTATTGAGAGTTTAGCACATAGAAATCCTTTTTCATGCATTCATGAACCCTTAGGAAAATGTTAACCCCATTTTACAGGTAAGAAAATAGATACTTGGAGATGCTTGTTCAAAGTCACACAGCCACTCCTGGGCCAGCTCTTTAAACTAGGCTGTCTGAGGTCAGAGCCAGCACCATTAGCAAGAAGGCTACACTAAGCTTTGAATCAATGATAACATTTGCTTGATGTTAAAATGAGTAATTTATGTTTTGTTAAAATTGAAAAATGGATCTGAGATTATCATGACATACTATATCATGGAATTTTAGAGCCACTGACTCCCAAGTAGGAAGAGATCTTAGTGATGCTGACCTCTCTTAATGATACTAAACTGAGGTCACACCCAAAGTAGGGCCACTTCTGTGGCATCCTTGGAAGGATCATCCAGCCTCTGATTTTCATACCTATGTCATTACAAGTTCACTTCTTTTTTCAACATTTTAAATCTTTTTCTGTTTATATAAGTTAAAATCTGCCTTCCTGACATTTCTGCTAAGTTCCAGTTCTCCTTTTGTATGTATGATGCATTTATCATCCATAAAGGAATTAAGAGATAAATGACTGCTATTCTAATTATTGTCATCAGATTTAATGAAGTATAATTTACATGCAGTAAAAGTTTTCACAAATGTATATACAATTGGATAATCACCACAGTGAAGATACGAAACATTTCCTTCACACCAAAAGGTTCTCTCTCCGTGCCCCCAGCCCCTGGCAAATATTAATCGAATTCATGTCCCTATACTTTTTTCTAGAATATCCTGTAAGTGAAATCTTACAGTATGTAGTCTCTTGTGTCTTCTTACCCTTAGCATAATGATTTTGCTATTCATTAAGTTGTTGCATGTATCAGTAGTTTGTAATTTTTTTTAAGATTTTGTTTATTTATTAGACAGAGATCTCAAGTAGCTACAGAGGCAGGAAGAGAGAGGGGGAAGCAGGCTCCCTATTGAGCAGAGAGCCCGATTCGGGGCCCGATCCTGGGACCCTAAGATTATGACCTGAGCCGAAGGCAGAGGCTTAACCCACTGAACACCCAGGCGCCCCTGCATCAGTGGTATGTATGTATCAGTGGTATCAGCATGCATCAGTGTTATGCTGACAAATGTTGTAACGATGTGCTCTCCAAAGGAAAAAAACCCTGATTTGTAGTATTTGTTAGTTATTGCAGCATCAATACTATTATCCTGGCCTATATCAAGGTTATCTTGAGTCATGCTTAGTTTGGGTCAGTTATGAATGTAGGTGCTATAAACAATGTGAGGGACAAATGTTTTCAGTTTTCTTGAGTTTGTACATAGGAGTGGGATTACGTGGTCCTAGGAGAAGTATGTATTTGTCATTTGCAGTAACTTTATATTGAATTGCTAAACATTTTCCAAAATGACTACTATTTTGCGTTCCTCCAAGCAATGTTAAGAGAATTTCTGTTGCTCTGCATCCTTGTCAGTACTTATTGTCAATTACTAAGCTTTTAGCCATTATTATGTGTGTAGTGGTCCTTTAACATTTTTTACTTTTTAACTCTCATTTTCAATAGTGTTTGAACCAACATAGGAAGTTTATGACCCACATTGCTGAATAATTTTTCTTTTTCTTTTTTTTTAACTTGGTCATCAGTCATGATCTCACTGTGAAAGCTGTAGCATTCAAAGAATGTTGATTTCTTATTATGAAATTGCCTTTCATGTTATTACAATTGCTTTTTTGAGAGAAGTCATTAGAGAATTCTAAAACTCAGCTGTTGACATTTTTAAAACATGCCTCAGAAAAAGCTATGTAAAACTTTGTTTTTTTTGTAAAAATTCAGAATTTAGAAAACCTCAAGTTACGAAGCATTTCTTCAACTTTTGCTTGGAGTTAAAAAAGAGAGACTGAAATAATTCAGTCTTGTAGACTTTGAACTCATGCCGAATTTGTAAGAAGTGCTAATACATAAATCATTGTAGCATTACTTCTAGAAAAATTAGAAAACTAGAAGGGTAGTTTTCCTGTATATTTTTGATTAAGTATATTTAGCAAAAAATTTCTTTTTTGCTGTTAAGTTTGTCAAGTTTTATTTTTTTATATACTAATGCGTAAGCATTAATGGCATCTAGAGTGCTGATTTTATTCTGGAAGATAAAATGGTTTTTAGTTTTTCCATATGGAGTGACAACACATTTGAAGGTTAATCATTTAAATATAATTAATAAGTGGCGCATTTTTGATATTTGAGCATACATTCTTAACTATCACTTGTTTATTTTACAAGTCCAAACCTTACTTACTTAGCTCTAGATTTATATATCCAACTGCTAGTATAGACATATGCAACTGAGATGTTCCCTAGGCACATCAGCCTCAACCTGTCCACGCCTTAACTCATAATCTTTTCTCCCCTCCTCCTGTCTTCTTAGTTTGAGGAAATGCCATTTGCATCTAGTGTGTCACTAGGTGGACACCTGGCTCTCATCTTCCAGTTCCTTCGTCTTCCTCAGTTTCCACTTCCTGTCAAGTACCAGGTCCAATTGCTTTTATCTCCTAAGTATTTCTCCTCTACCTTTTCCTCCTCAGAGGCCTTTCTTTATTCTGGCCTGTATTTCTCTGTTGAAATATTACAGTGCTCTTCTATACATGCTTTCCTTAGCTGTAGTCTCACCTCTGTTCATCAACTCCTCTCACACCCTTTCCAGAACAAATACCCTTTTCTTTTATAATTTTGAAAAATACACAGTTGTGATCTTTTCAATATGCATTTTTTTCCTCTTTAAAATATTTTAATAGGTCCTAAGTCATCAAAGAGCCATTAAGGCATGGGGTTCTAGTCTGTACAAAGCTCTTTGTGACCTGGCTCTAGCTTCTCTGGTCTCATCTCTGAAAGCCATTCATTTGTTCACTTAAAAAAGAAGATTTTGGGGGCACCTGGGTGGCTCAGCGGGTTAAAGCCTCTGCCTTCGGCTCGGGTCATGATCCCAGGGTCCTGGGATCTGGCCCCGCATGGGGCTCTCTGCTCGGCGGGGAGTCTGCTTCCCTTCCTCTCTTTCTGCCTACCTCTCTGCCTACTTGTGATCTCTGTCTTTCAAATAAATAAATAAAAATCTTTTAAAAAATTAAAAAAAAAAAAAAGGATTTTGGGGCACCTGGGTGGTTCATTCAGTTAAGGATCTGCCTTTGGCTCAGGTCATGATCCTAGGGTCCTGGGGGCTCAGCAGGGAGTCTGCTTCTCCATCTGCTCCTCCCCTCTGCTGCTCTCTCTTTCTCTTAAATAAATAAAAATCTTTAAAAAAAAGATTTGAGTGTCTGCCGTCTGTTCTGCAGAGTGCTAGGTGAGTTTTATGAAGGGAGCTTAAATTCTAGAGGGGGACAGATGACAAGTGTATACTATTATCAGTTGGTAATAAGCTCCTTGAGCAACATAAGGCTGGGTGAGGAGGTGGGGAATAGTAGGTTGCTGGTGTGGGTGCTGGTGCCGTTTATAGAGGGCTGTATGAGAAGGCCTCTGTTTCCGTGACATCTGAGCAGAGACTTGAAGTTTTCTCGGGAGTGAGAGTTTTAGATTTGCTAGCAAAGCAGGTGCAGGCCTTGCAGAGGGAGGATGCTTGAGATGTTTAGAGAACAGGAAGGGGTTGGCTGGAGGCAGGTCAGAGCTGGGGTCAGGCCAGTGGTGGTGCCTTGCAGACCCAGCAGGCCAGTGTGAGGACTTTGACTTCTGAGCTCAGGGAGTTTGAGCCTAAAGTGGGTCCTCTCCGTGGACTGAGATGCATTCCTTTCTCCAACTTGAGGTTTCTGAAGTACGCCACCTCTCCTACCTTAAGACTTTACTTCGGGGAATGGTGCTGAATTGCCCCTCCCCTCTGTTCCCTTAGCACTGTCACCCGTACTTAAGCACCCGTACTTAATAGCTGCGTTTGTCTACTCTCCTAGGCTGAGGTCCTAGATTTTTTTTTTTTTTAAACCTCCAAATTCATATTTCATTGAATTAATGTCTGTCGAATTTTAGAATTGCTGAAAACGGAGTAATTATTGCAAACTGGGTAAGAGATACTCAGCAGTACTGCGTAGTGACTGCTACCTCATGTGAATGTGGATTCTGTTTTGCTGATCACTGTGCATTTAGTGCCCAAGCAGTGAGCCATGCATAATAAGTGTTCAGTAAATACTTGGTGAATGATCACGTGGACATCTATGTGCCAGCCTCTGCTTGCTCTTTAATTCCGTTTCCCTGAAACCCACAGGCAAGCTTCCCCCAAATCTCTTAACATCTTTTCCTGCTGCCTTATCCTTTCTCTAATCACAAGCTCAAGAAATGCCAATACTTCGGAAATTCTTTCATTCATTCATTATAAATGAATGTATATGTAACAAAGAAATGTAGGTAATCTCTCTCCAGGCTAAATAGATGGGGGTTATTGCACAATTTGTGGCTTATTTGCACTTCAGTTTTCCTTTCTTTGGTGGGAAATTTTTTTTTTTAAGATTTTATTTATTTATTTGAGAGAGAGAGAGAGCACGAGAATGGGGAGGGTCAGAGGGAGAAGCATACTCCCTGCTGAGCAGGGAGCCCAGTGCGGGACTCCATCCTGGGACTCCAGGACCATGACCTGGGCGGAAGGCAGTTGCTTAACCAACTGAGCCACCCAGGCACGCCTGGTGGGAATTTTTTTGAGGTTATTTTATTACTGAGCCCTTGAATTTTTAATAAGACACTGATAGGTCTAGAATATCACTTCTATAAACAACTCAGGCAGGAGCAGAGTGTGAAATGTCTAGTACCCGAAATAAAATCCACAATATTTCTTAGTGTGTTTCATTTGGTTGAACAAACAATTAGAGTTGGTTTATTTACCTCACTGTGACAGTGCAGGCCCGTGGGCTTTTTGTGCTCAGCACTGAGTCTGTAGAAGTGGCTGCTCCAGCAGCGACTCTTCAGCTCCACAACATCTAGATAACCTCTCAAGCCTGGAAACATTACCAGTAACTCTTGAGTCCCTCAGTCCTTACATCTCTGGCTTCTACCTTCCATTCTGCCTCTGCCATAATACCTGCATGTCTTTGTTTGGTTTTGTTTTTTAAGATTTCATTTCTTTATTTGAGAGAGAGAGAGAGCAAGAGAGAGAAGGAGGGGTAGAGGGAGAGGCGGATTCCCCGCTGAGTAGGTAGCCAGATGTGGGGCTCTATCCTGGCCTCTGGGATCATGACCTGAGCTGAAGGCAGACATTTAACTGACTCAGCCACCCAGGCACCCATGCCTGCATGTCTTTGGGCCTGCAAGGGAAAGACATTGGAAAAATCATTACGTGCAGTAGGCTGTCTTATGTATAATAATAAATACTGGATCATTGATCTTTAATAGTTTTGCAGTCTATTTTGATAGGCCCTTTAGTTTTTTAGTATGTGAAATACTTTGTGTATCTTAGTCTGCTTAATGTGGGTACTATTTTTATTTTGACCAACAAAATGGTAATTTTTCCTATGTGCTGAATGTGTTGCTTTGGGTTGGAGTTTCTGTTGTTGTTGCTGTTTTAATGGTTATGTGCGAGTAGGGCCTTCATTTTATTTCTCTAATAGAGTGGTCTTACTATTAAGAATGTGCGTTGTCAGGGACAATTGTTAGTGACTTAGGTCTAAGTTTTCTCCCACAAATTATTATTATATTAGTGTATGACTTGGGACAATAGTAATGTGTTTAGTTATTTTAAGTACAATGCATCATTGTGCTGTTCCGCGGAAGAGCACCACGGCGGTCAGGTGCTGTGGTACCCAGGCACGCCTGAGACTTGCGGGTGCGCTGTGACAGCCCTTTCTGTTATGCTGACCCTAATAGCAGACACTGTTAGGCCTTAGGAAAACAGAATCTTAGGTGGTAATGTCATTATCCATTTCGGTGAAGTTACAAGCTTAGATTAGTAACTGTAAGCCAGCTACATTCATGTGAAGCTATAGTGGGTTTAAAGTATGGTACTTGTATTGTGGAGTCTAGAAGACTACTGGGTGAGTTTTTTTTCCTAATAAATGAATTACAGTTATTTGATTCTTTTGTGTATGGCCTAATCCCTTTAAAGTATTCTTTATTACTACTTATGAAAGATAAGTGCCTATTTATAATGGCACTTCAGAGTCCCAGAAATTAAGGGATTTCAATTCTTGTACTACCTCTGCCACTACAGAGCTGTGTTACTTAGGGCCGGTGACCTGTCCTGTCTGGCCCCCGGTTCTTCATCTGTTGGTAGTCCTTTCTACTGCAGGTCCCTTAGATAATGGTGATAGTTGAGTTCTGACACTAGTTCTGTTTGCCTTCCTGAGTCCTTAAGCCCTTGGTACCTATGTTGTGGCAGGGATCCTGTTACAGGGTACTCTCTGACCTGAATAAAAGGTGTGTCATCAATACTTAATGAATTTGCTCTTAAAAAAAAAAAAAAAGTTTATTTAAATAGATACATGCTGCAGGGAGGGGTAGAGGGAGAGTGGCAAGCAGACTGTGCTGAGTGCAGTGACTATGCAGGGCTCGATCCCACAACCCTGAGATTACGACCTGAGACAAAACCAAGAGTCCAGCATTTAACCACCTGCACCACTGAGGTGCCCCAAATTCGCTGCATTTTAAAATATTACTTCTAGCTTCCTCTTCCTCTATGTTTCTTCCTAGCTCGTTTCCCTCTTCTCCAGCCAGTATGGACTTAAAGAGGGCAATTAATTTAATATTAGCCTAAGAAAAGTAAGCATCTGATACCTAGCCATTGTATTTATTGTAGTATAGTTGTCATAGTGTTATACTTAGCCATTACTTGATATTAAACACTCATGCCAAAATTATTTTGTATTATTTTTTTCTTCAGGGGGATGACTGATTTGTTTATATCTGCATAGAACCTTGTAGGTTTATTGCCTTGCTCTAAGTAAAGCATCCACACACATAAATTTTACTTTATAATTTAGGAGGTGATTAATTATTGTATATAGGACTCAACACTTTATGTGTCATCCTCATGCAGGGCCCATGCTAATCTTCTCTGTATCGTTCCAATTTTAGTATGTGTGCTGCTGAAGCAAGCAATAGGACTCAAGAAGTCAATAGGACTTTAAGAAGAATCCCACAAATGGACCACCTGACTGGCTCAGTCAGTGGAGCATGTGGCTCTTGATCTTGGGGTTGTGAGTTCAAGTCCCAAGTTGGGTGTAGAGATTAATTAAGTAAAATATAATCTTTAAAAAAATCCCACAAGTATTGTCTCAAAATATTCAGATCTCAGTACATTTTAAATGTTTGAATTTAGAAAAGCAATTTATATATTTGTTTTAAACTTTCTAACATTTATTCAAATTGCATTACCTTACATATATATATGTATGTGTATATGTGTGTGTATGTATATATATATGTATATATACGTATACATATGTATATATGTATATATACGTATATATGTATACACATATATATATATATACGTATATATATATATTTTGGGGGGGTGTTTGTTGTTTTTTAAAGATTTTATTTATTTATTTGACAGAGAGAGACACAGCGAGAGAGGGAATACAAGCAGGGGGAGTGAGAGAAGGAGAAATGGGCTTCCCGCCGAGCAAGAAGCCTGATATGGGGCTGGATCCCAGGTTGCTGGGATCATGACCTGAGCCGGAGGCAGAGGCTTAACCCACTGAGCCACCCAGGTGCCCCATATACTTTAAATTTTTTTTAAAAAGATTTTATTTATTTGTCAGAGAGAGAGAGCTCAAGCACAAGCAGAGGGAGAAAGAGGCCTCCTGCTGAGCAAGGAGCCTGATGGGGGACTCAATCCCAGGACCCTGGGATCATGGCCTGAGCCAAAGGCAGATGCTTAACTGATTGAGCAACGCAGGCATCCCTGTATTTTAATTTTGAAATAATTATAAACATATAGGAAGTTGCAGAAATCGTAGAATCCATGTACCCTTCACCCATCACCTTTTACCCAGTGGTAACATTTTACATGACTGTAGTATAATACTGATTTGTATGTATTTTATTGCTAAAAGAATAATTACCTTGCTCATTTTGAAAAATGTTGACTAATACAAGAATGTTGATATTTTTGTTCCTCTCAGAATGAAGAGGTTAGTTGTACAAATTCAGATTCTATGCTTATTTCTATAGGTACCAGACAAAGATATACATTTCTTCCATGCATTTGCTGTAAAATGGGTGACGAGTAACTAGGCAAATGGCTGATTTTTCTTCACTGGGTAGTTCATTCACAGTCCTGGATATGGTCATGTAGCATTCTTCTTAATCTGCTTTCCTGGACTTCCTTATTTAAGCACTAGTATATTTGTTTACTGGGAACTTTCATTCTTAACATGTAACAGAATATAAAGAAAGAAATATTGGACAGTTAGTCAAGAGATATTTATTAAGTACCCCCTATTACTGTACTGAATATAAAGGAGATTGTGGAAAAGCAGAAAGGGGTATTTATAGTGTAGATGAATAAACAGCTGTAGAACATTACCACATATTGTATAATGTATTTCAGCAAGTTTTATTCTCTAAACATGTACACATAGGGATATAATTGGCTGCAGTAAGAATTTGTTGAGTGAATGAATGTACTTAGGTAATAAGCATGTTGTCACAAAATTATGTAAGTCTTAAGAAAATAAATGTTTACTGTCACTCTTAGGAATTCTAAAACTATTCATTATTGACTGAAAGAATGATAATACATGTTTTATTATGTTTCTTTATTCTCTTCACCCTAGAGATCCTTTGGTAAATTCATAATCGGTTTTCCTTGATAAGAGCCTGGGTCTCTGTGATTCTAAAACCAAGTATTTTCCCCATGGAATGTTGCTCATTAAAACACAGTATTAGTTGATAAATGCCATATTTAAGTAAATAATCATGAAATAAAAATAAACTCCCTATCAGTTATTTTTAGAAAAATCATCGTATATTGATTGCCTAATTTATTTAGCTTGACTTATTTCTGTAATGACTAGTAACTATATTAGGTCAACTGTAAGGGATTAAAACCTGGTTCTTATTTCTCAAAATGATGATAAACTAAATAGACTCTCAAAGATGCTAAAAATATATATTAAATATTCTATAACTTCTTCCCTAAATATTTAATAAATATTTTATAGTATGCTATGCTCTATGGAGCTATAAGGATGTCTAAGACGTGGTTAGTTCTCTCAATACCTCTGTAATACCATGAATATAAGATAGACTTATAAGTAAATGAATAGTATGAGATTAGTCTGTGAGGTACAGAAGTTCTATGGCTGCTTAATAAGTAGAAAGATTACTTTTAGTTGAGATGACTAGGGGAACTTTAAGATGATGTTTGATCTGAGTATCAGGTGAGTGATAGAATTTCCTAAGTGAAAACTGTGAAATTTACTTATGTCAAAATCATAGAAAATTATAAAATCAATTGATTTTACTATCAATTAGGTGAGTTTTCTTGGAAAAAATAGTCTGATTTTAATATTTAAAGAATGAAGATAAGGATTAGGAATAAAGTAAAACATTTAGAAAAAACCCATTTTTTAACATGAAAACCTTACTTTTGCTACTGAAGCATTTTGCAGCTAGGTTACCCTGAAAAGTGTACTAAATTATGATTTTCCTAGCCTGTATTCTTTTTAAAGTAATTTGATCTGTCAGATTAATGACCAGTGTGCTTTATATATTTCATCTTAGTTTGATAACTCCAAAAATAAATGAGTTATCTCTTTGGTGAAAATGAGAACTGTTTTATTACTGTTCTGTTATTTCTGAGTTTCCAGTATTTAAAATATTTCTATTTTCTCTGAGTGAAATAGCATTGAAAAAATTATCTTGATGGGGTACCTGGCTGGTTTAGTCTGTTGAACATCTCACTCTTGATTTTGGCTCAGGTAATGATCTCAGGGTTGTGGGATTGAGCCCCACATCCGGCTTCACACTCAGTTGGCTTGAGATTCTCTCTCTCCCTCTGCCCCTCCCCGCCAACAAACAAACAGACATAAATAAAATCTTAAAAAAATTATCTTGAAATTGTGAAGCTATTGCTAAGAGGTAGCTCTTGGTGACAGCTTAAGGAAGAGGCTGGAGGAAGAAGGAAAAGGACAGTGTGTGTGAACAGCGACACTGTAGAGGAGTTCTCTGTAGAAGGGAATTGTTTTACCTCAGGTCATTCAGTGTAGCTGATGCTAGGCTGGACCTGGTTAGACCTGAGCATTTCTGAAAGCTGGTTTCTTGGTCAAACCTATATAAAGAGAAGAAAAACCTATATAAGGAGCAGAAAATCTTTTGAATTTGCTTTAGTTATATAATATTAGTGGAGAATGGTGTCAACACATTCGTTTGTGTTCTCCACCTCCTTTTCCACAGAGACCTAGATTTAAATCTGAATCACCAGAGTAAATAGGTTCAGTGATTCCCATCTTGTGTTAGGTTGCATAACCTAACCAACCACATGGGTTGGCATAGGTGTTTCTACTTTGTGGAGGGTGTGGGGAAGCCGGACAGGACATGGCAGCTGCTGAAACGCATGGAGGCTACCATTACTACGGGACATGTACTTGTGTGTAGGGGCCTGACAGGAGAAGGTTGTTGTGAATAGCCTTTCTGAGATGACGATATTTAATGCTAGTGATCAGTAGGCAAAGCTTGGAGAAGAGTGTTGCATTTTTCTTAGAAAGTGTATTCTTTTTCTTTATGGATTTACATGCACTTTGAACGTTCTCAACCTGACTAATACATTCATCATAAATGAGCCATTTTTTGACTGTTGCTTGCCAGTGTTGAAAGATCTTTAAAAAGATACATTCTGGCCTTTTTTCTTACTCTGCTTATTGACTCCTACTTTAAGTGTAGATTTTAATAGCTGCTTTGCATATCCTGATGTCAGTCCAGTCAAGATTGTTTAGCAAGTGCTATTTTAATGGAAGAAGTCCAGTTGCATTCCAGTACCTAATTGTTGTTTTGGTGTTATTATTTAATATATAGCATGCCTATATCTGTTAGTCATAACTGCGTGTGCTTTTTTTCAGTTTTATTAAAGCTTGGAAATGCTCTTATATAGCATGCTACTTTCAGTGTTTTGAAAATTTTTCTCATACCCTTCTGAGTAGCAGAGTTAAGTACTATACACAAGTTTTGAGTTTGGTCTCATTTCATCATCTGTTATCATTAAAGGGTCAATAAAATAGTCCTATTTTTACAAAAAAAATTTATTTAAGATGGCAAAGTGACTACCTTAGTAAAGAATCCTCTGGCTTATTGGAGTTATAGGTAAAACTAAATTGCATTCTTATTTTCCTATCACATAATCTGTTTTCTTCATGAGAATTCAATTCACTATGTTTGCAAACAGAAATTTAGAAAATACATTGGCCAGTAACTCATTCCCAGATGCCTGTAATAAAGTAGATTTTTAAAAGATAAATATTAAGCATAGTGTTACACTGAGGAAAGGGTTATAGGAATATAAAATTGGAATAAAGGAAAATAATTGCCTGGTGAAAGGGTAAGAGCCAATGAAATTAATACATGAAGTGGGATGCATTTTGCCTTGTGCTTACTGATGTCAGTAGGGAGTTGTTTTGGGAAATGACTTGGAACTCACATCACACTTGGTTTTGTTAGAGTAAGGTCCTCCCTGGAAATTGTCTATCTTGTAACTGTACTGCATCTAAGCTGAGTACATTTGCTACCCCTCAACTAGCCATCTGAATCCTTGATTGTTTTTTTCATTCAACAAGAGTTTATTAACTGTCTACTTTCTGTGGTGGAAATGTTAAGATAATAAAATATTATTTCTCATTTCAAAGAGCTAGTAAACTAGCGTAACAGATAATTATTAAATTTTGTGGTAACGACATGGGTTTTGAGGTTTCATTGGCTTTCCTCCCTAGCCACAGTATTTGGGGTTCCTTTTTGATTCATTGCACTTGCTCTTTCTGTAGCTCTCTTGGCTTATAAGAGGCCTAAGGCAAGTGCACATACCCTTTTCCTTGAATCTTGGGCTACTTTGCAGTTTTCCTATATACCTGTGATGATCTCATTAGTGGTTTGATCTTTAGTTAGGAATCAAGGTAGAGAAAGCCAGAGAAGGGAACAATTTTAATGAAAATGTAGTATTCAGGTATTCAGTGAAGATGAAGTATAATGAAGGTGGAGAAAGTGATGGGAATCCCATTTTGGTTACTAAATGGGGTTAGAAGTTTAAGTATTCAGCATTCATCAAAAGAGATACTAATTTGGGTGCCTGGATGGTTCCGTTGGTAGAGCATGCAACTCTTGATCTCGGGGTTGTAAGTTTAGCCTCACTTTGGGTGAAGAGAGCACTTAAAGATAAATAAAATCTTAGAAAGATACTAATTTATGTGACTAGAAATATATACTGTTTTACTGCTCTCATTACCTTATCAGTTTTGTGTCAAATTACTGCTAGAACTCTTGGGACTGAAATGGTCATTTCTATATGCTATAATAGAGTATATTTATAAAATGTAATGTAGTCTTTGTCTTTTTCTCTACTTTAAAAATTATAATCTAGTAATTAAAAAATTTGGGGGGCACGTAAATGTCCAGAAATGATACTATGTTATTTTAATATTACTATACTACCAAGTTGACAATCCATATCATTTAGAAAATATTCTTTTCTTTCATTTATCTGTTGAATTGCTTTGTTTCTAAATTCTTTGAGTTTGCTTACTTGTACCATATCTCAAACTATGATACAGTTTTGTTGTATTTATGATGATAAAGCATGGCCAAGTTTTAGACTAGGGCAGAGGTTACTGTTATACAGGACAGAGTAGAAGGGGTCTGCACTTAGTAGTGCTGGATGTTAGAGCTGGTATCGTCTAAACTACAGGTGTGGAGAAAAGATTAGTAAGCCATGTCAGGAGTGGAACAGCCAGAGAGCAAACCTTTTGTTACTGCGAATTCAAGGTGAAGAAGCACATAGAATCTTGGAGAAAGAAAGAGAGAGAGAGAGAGAGAGAAAGAGAGAGAGAGAGAGTGTGTGTGTAAGTGAATAAAATACCTACAGGTACATATATATGAGTGGCTGTTAGAGAATTCTGTTTGTGGTTAGTGGGCTCTAGATCATGGCCTGATTTCTGTCCTTGGGATTGGAACTGGTAATCAAAAGTAGGTGTCCTAGGAAGAGACAAGATGGGGACCAGACTAGGAACCTCCAAAAGTGTCAAAACAGAAGCCTAGTTATAATAACTGAGGTATCAACAGGGTTAGAACAACAGAAAGGCTAAGAGTAGGACAGAGTGTGTATTGGAACAAGCTAGGAACCCTCTTCTAATCAGGGGTATAAGGGTTGGGTGAGTTAGTGTTAATGACAACTTGATCCAGAATTGAATGAAGGCTAGGGCTGAAACTGCTTATGCCTCTCCTGCCACATGTCCATGTGGTCCAGGATTTAAGTGACAGGAGAAGCAAGGCACATGGAGAGCAGAATTAGCCTGGGCTTGACACTTTTATACTAAGTATCTTTTAAGGAAAGAATTCATTTCCATTGTTAATCAGTAATCATTTAGTTTGCTTTATTGGCACTAGTAAGGTGTCACGAGTTGCAAAGAACTGCTGATGCCTCATAGTAAAGTCTTAACAGGGAACAGTTGCTGAAATGAACAAACTGAAGCATTGGAGTAAGTACACTTTCTTGCAAAATAAGAGGATATGAAAAAGCATGGTAGGCATGAGGGTTCTAATGTCGTGATTCTGAAGGCAAAAGTACAACATAATAGGAGTTGAGTTCTTGAGCAGGGTAAGAGGAAGCAAGGAAAATGTATGATTATGATAATTTGATGTTAAAATGAGAATCTTCCATACCTTTTTTCACTTCCTAGAAGAAGTCCTGTTAGCAAGTTTTGGGTTGCAATCAGCTGATAATCATTAGCTTAAGGTGGGGGGAATAAAAGCCATTTTTCGAACCCATACTGGACATTGAATGATGAATTGAACAAGTGGGTCTTGAATAGAAGAAACCAGAGGAGCTCTGGGGATCTCATCAGCAGTTTTTAATACGTTCTTCCTCGACCCCTGCCATTAATGTGACTTCACATTGAAGATTTAGTCTCTCTGCCTTGCCTTTTCAGTTTTTATATTCTAATAAGAAAGGATTAGATTACCCTATTCAGACCAGTTATCTGTCTCCCAAAGCTAGGGGACCGGAATTATGATACATAGTCATAGCCCCAGAGTCTGTATGCTGATGGCATCCCCAGGAAGGGACTGTCAAATAACTAGAGTATCTCAGCCTTTTGTAGTTTAACCACCTCTTTTCCCTTCTCTTCTCTGGCCTCATTTCCCTCCCCACTTATGTAAATATAGAGATAACCCTGCTATCCCATCTGTTGATGCAGTGTTTCTAGTGGCTCAACACGAGCTGAGGTACCATATCCAGAGGCAGGGCCATAGGGCCACTGGTTTTGGTGTTATGCTGCCCCTGGTTGCATTGTGATTCTTGATATTTTACAACGTAAATTTAATTCCTGCTAACTTGCCATCTGCATGATTGGGGGAAAGGAAAAGGAGACAAAAAGAAAAGGTGTTTAAACGGAAAGATGGGCATACTTGTTACACACCAATGACCAGTAAGGGAATCAGTGGCGGCTTCAGTCTTTAGTTTTGTGTCAGCGCACAAACCCTAATCTGTCTCACTTCAGGTTTCATACATTTGGGTAGTATCTGGCTTATCAGAGTTCTGTTCCTAACAAGCTGACCCTCTTTCATTCTTGAAAGAGTCTGAGCCCCTCATAGTTCCAACTGTATGGAATTGAGAGACTCTTCTACTAACTGTAACATGTGCACTGTGGGAACACACTCCAGGAGATGCCCCTGAGTTCTTCTCATGGTCTTCTAGCTCCCAGAGTGAGAGTAGCAACCTCACTTCCCCTTGATAGCCAGGGATAGTCACCCCCAACCAATTCTGTAGCCTCTCTTGTTCTTGTTTTTCTACCGTCCTGAGGAAATCGAACTGAACTTGATAAGCTCAGCTTTCAATAGAGTGAAACAGTTATTTTGTTTCCTGGCATAAGAACTTCTTCGTTGGGTACTGAAATTTCTAGATCAGCAGATTTAGAGTTCTTGAGATAAGAAACAAAACCTTGAGAGCAGAAGAGACATCACTCCACTGTAATTGTTGGTTCCTTCATCCGTTGTGTTCTGGAGATGGGAAACAGCATTTATTGTTTGATGGTTCAGAGCCTATTTTATATCCTGTAGCACTGCAGATTCAGAAGTTTTTACCTGGGGCAACAATTGGTATATTAAGCTTCAAGAAGGCCTTTGCTTCCTACTAGGGAGATAACTGTCTGAGTAAGACTCTACCTGATCGTGAAGCCTTGAGCTTCCACTCATTGCCATTTGAAGTGAATTCTTGGATCAGAGGCCATGTGATCGATTGTTTTTGTTTTTTTTTTTAAAGATTTTATTTATTTATTTGACAGACAGAGATCACAAGCAGGCAGAGAGGAAGGCAGAGAGAGAGGAGGAAGCAGGCTCCAAGCAGAGCAAAGAGCCCGATGCGGGTCTCGATCCCAGGACCCTGGGATCATGACCTGAGCCAAAGGCAGAGGCCTCAACCCACTGAGCCACCCAGGCGCCCCAGATCGATTGGTTTTTTGAATAAGATTTTATTTGAGAGAAAGAGTGAGAGAAAGCACGAGAGCAGGGTGAAGCAGACCCCCTGCTGAGCAGGGAGCCCAGTGCAGGTGTTTTGATCCTAGTAGTCTGGATCATGATCTAAGCCAAAGGCAGACACTTAACCAGAGGCAGATGCTTAACCCACTGAGCCCTCAGGCACCCTGAGCCCATATGATTTATATGAACATTTGGTTAATCTTTTTTTTTAAAGATTTTATTTATTTGTTTGACAGACAGAATTCACAGGTAAGCAGAGAGGCAGAAGAGAAAGAGGGGGGATAAGCAGGCTCCCTTCTGAGCAGAGAGCCCGATGTGGGGCTCAATCCCAGGACCCTGGGATCGTGACCTGAGCCGAAGGCAGGCTCAACCCACTGAGCCACCCAGGCACCCAACATTTGGTTAATCTTGCATAGTGTTCCTGGCAAGGTAAAATCAGAATCAGTGTCTCTTACAGCAGAGAACCAGCCATCACCATGTTTTAAAAGTTTTTGTTGAAATCCCAGTTAACATGCAGTGTAATATTAGTTGCAGGTTTGAAATGTAGTGATTCAGCACTTCCATACAACATCCATTGCTCATCACAAGTGCATTTCTTCATCCCCATGACCGATTTCCATCCCCACACCCACTGCCATCACCATTTCTGTAATCCAGGGGGTTTGCAGTACTTTGCCTGCTAAGAAGTAGAGCCTACAGGGAACTCAGGCAAATGCGTTCTATGGTAGTGGCAGCTGAGGTCAGTCTTAGTGAGTCAGGTAATTGATCCCTTGCATAACTGCTCTTCATACCACCTGGTTGTGGTGATTTTCATGAACTCACTGAACAAGGACTAGGCTGGCTACCGGAGGAGTTAGGACCTGATCTCTGACGTGGGTCATCTATTCACTGATCATTAAGAGGCTTTATATTTTGATTTGTTTGCTTTGACAGTGCCAGGATTCTGGTGAGGAATTTTTTTTTGGCTGTGGCCCGGTTGTGAAGGTTTATTCAAATAGCCATTCCTTAAATCTCCCCATGATTTTTCCTCTGATCTTTTCTTTCAAGGCCATTGATTATGGCACAGAAAAGGGAAGGATTGTAGGCTCTCTAGCCACTTTAAGAAGTGCCTACTACAGGGGCACCTGGGTGGCTCAGTTGGTTGGGCGGCTGCCTTCGGCTCAGGTCATGGTCCCGGCGTCCTGGGATCGAGTCCCGCATCGGGCTCCTTGCTCAGCTGTGAGCCTGCTTCTCCCTCTGCCTCTGCCTGCCACTCTGTCTGCCACTCTGTCTGCCTGTGCTTGCTCCTGCGCTCTCTCTCTATCTGACAAAAAAAAAAAACTTAAAAAAAAAAGAAGTGCCTACTACAGAAGTAATAATATATTCTGTAAGTTCTCAAAACTTAATTATATACTCTAAAGGGTTTCAAAAAAATTTTAGTCTTACTTGATTCAGATCTTTTCTTTTTGATTTCATGTTTTATAGTTTCTTAGTCATAAAGGCCTCACTTTAAAATTTCTCTTTATTTTCACTTATAGAATGCTAAAATGCCATATATCCTGTGTTTGTATAGGCATGTATGTGTGTGTGTATATATAGATGTACATATATATACACGTACGCATGTGTATATATATATATATATATATGCTCATTTGAGCATAGGAAGTGTTCTAAAAGTGCATACCAGACTGTTATGATTCTCTTTGGAGCATGAATTGGGGGAAAAGAAAAGTAGATATTGTGGTGGAGAGCAACTTTTATTGTTTTACTTCAAAAATGTGTTCTGCTTGACATGTTATATTTTACTGAGCATGTACTTTCATTAATATGAAAAATGCCAGCATATGACTTTCTTATAGTTAAAGTTAGGAGAGAGAATTTCAGGATGATTAAGGACTAATAAGCACTACTTATATATAAAGCTACCTGTGTTGTCAATAAAAGCATATGTAGTGGTTTTTATTTTTTTTTAGCCTGTGTATTTGATAATCAGCTACTTATTAAAAGTCATTGTATAAATTAGTTTTTCATGTATTTACACTAAAGTTGAATTTCTTTGCTCTTCTCATAAAGTTTTCATTTAAAACTGTAACTAACAAAAAGCACAATATATCCTAATCTGAAACATCTATACTTCAGAGGTCAAATTGTAAAAAGGAGTTGCAGGAGGGAGGCTTTCAACATATTATTCTCCCTTATTAATTTTAGGTTTCATGTCAGGCATCCAGTAGGGATCCAGTGCTTTGAAGGGCTCTAAAGTAGAAGTAAAAGGATGTATTTTCCAGTTTTTAGTATGGTATCCCGATTGTATCATCTTAAGACTCTTCAGTAGTTGATGATGATTTTGTCACTTCCCAAAGAGCAGTCTATTATTATTTTTTTTAAAAAGGAACCTATGGGGACGCCTGGGTGGCTTAGCTGCCTTCGGCTCAGGTCATGATCCCAGCGTCATGGGATCGAGTCCCACATCGGGCTCCTTGCTTGGCAGGGAGCCTGCTTCTCCCTCTGCCTCTGCCTGCCACTCTGTCTGCCTGTGCTCGCTCGCGCTCTCTCTCTAACAAATAAATGAATAAAATCTTTAAAAAAAAAGGAAAAAAGGAACCTATGCCTTTAAGTACATATACATAGAGAAAAGTGAACAAATTGTAAGTAAATAGTCTACAAATGAACATTTAAATATACTATTTTAAAAAATGAAAAGGCCAGCCATAGACTGGGAAAAATATTTGTGAAACATATATCTGAGAGAGGATTTGAACCAAAATATTTTTTTGAACTAAAATATTTTAAGAACTGTCATTATTTGATAATAAGTCAAAGAACCCTGTCAAAAAATAGACAAAGAATTTGCACCAAAGATAAATGAATGGCCAATACATCCCACATAAAAAGATACAAGTATGTAGAAAGATGCTCAGCATCTCTAGTCATCAAGGAAATGCAAATTTAAACCATAGGATGATACTATTGCACACCCACTAGCATGGCTAGGAATAAAGTCGGACAATGTTAAAATTGGTGAAAAAGTGGAGCAACTAGAAGTTTCTTTGCTTACATTACTGGTGAAATGGTATTGCCACATTAGTAATTTCTTATAAAGTTAAACATTTTCTCTATGGACTGTAAATTTCATTCCTAGGTATATACAAAAGAGAAATGAAAGCTTATCTCCACAAAAAAAGCTAATGTTCATATCATTATTCAAAAGCGTTCTAATTTAATTTTAATGAATAACAATATTGAATATCCTTTCATGTGTTTCTTTGCTCTATCTACATCTGTCTTTTTAAGAAGTAGTGATATCAGGCGCCTGGGTGGTTCAGTGGGTTCAGCCTCTGCCTTTGGCTCAGGTTATGATCTCAGGGTCCTGGGATCAGTCCTGCTTCTGGCTCTCTGCTTAGCAGGGAGCCTGCTTCCTCCTCTCTCTCTCTCAGCCTGCCTCTCTGCCTACTTGTGATCTCCGTCTGTCAAATAAATAAATAAAATCTTTAAGAAAAAAAAAAGAAGTAGTGATATCTTTAGCTCTTTAAAATTAGGTTGCTTATTTTATTTATTTATTTATTAAACATAAAGAGTGTTTTGTATGTTTTGGATATAATTGTCTTTTTTGGTATATGTTTTATAAATTCTCCAGGTTTAGGAGTTTTTTTTTAATACTTTTTATTTTTTATGTTATTATTACTTATTTTTTAAGTAAACTCTACTCCAACATGGGGCTTGAGCTCAAAACCCTGAAATCAAGAGTTGTGTGCTGTATCGACTGAGCCAGACAGGACCCCCAGATTTGTTTCATTTTTAAAACTGTCTTTTTGGAATTTAAGAAACAAAACAGAAGACAGGAAAAATAAAACAAGTTGAAATCAGAGAGGGAGACAAACCATAGAGATTCCTTAAAATTTTTATTTTTATAGATTTTTATTTATTTATTTATTTGAGGTAGTGTGAGAGAGAGCTAGCAGGAGCTGGGGGGGCAGGGCAGAGGGGGAGGGAGAAGCAGACTCCTCTTTAAGCAGGGAGCCAGATGTGGGGCTCTATCCCAGGGCTCTGGGATCACAACCCAAACCAAAGGCAGATGCTCAACCAACTGAGCTACCCAGGCACCCTGTGAGAAACTCTAAACCATAGGAAACAAACTGAGGGTTGCTGGAGGGAGGGGGTAGTGGGGGGATGGAGTAACTGGGAGATGGACATTATGGAGGGCACATGATGTCATGGGCGCTGGATGTTATAAAAGACCAATGGATCACTGACCTCTACATCTGAAACTAATAATACACTATATGTTAATTAATTGAACTTAAATGAAAAGAAAAAAAGTTCTCAATAGAGATTAGAACTTCAGGAAAAGCAAATATTTGTGGGTCCTGAAGCATGTAAGATTGTAAGACCCTAATTAGGAAAAATATAATTATGATTATAAAATTAGGTACAAAAGTTAACATTTGCTATGGACCTTGGGTGATAATGATATGTCATTGTAGGTTCATAAGTTGTAACAAAGGTACCATTCGACGGGGGGTGATGTCGATAATGGGAAAAGCTATGCGTGAGTGGGGGCAGAAATTATAAGAGAAATCTCAATAGCTTCTATTCCATTGTGTTGTAACCTAAATTTGTTCTAAAATAATAACTGTCTTTTGAAGAGAGAAGTTAATTTTGATGAAATCCAGTTTGTCAAGTGTTTCTTTTATGGTTTGTGCTTTATATCTTATCAGAGAATTCTGTCAGAGAATTCTTCCTAACCCAAAGTCAATCTTATTTTGTACTGTTTTCTTCTAGAAGTTTTATAGTTTAGGATTTACATTTAGGTTTACGATTTGAGTTAAATTTTATATATGTTCTGATGTATGGTCTGGTTGAGATTCTTTTGTTTTGCTTTGGTTTTAAAAAATTTTTTTTTTTTAAGATTTTATTTATTTATTAGTTAGAGAGAGAGAGAGATCCAGCACAGGCAGACAGAGAGGCAGGCAGAGGCAGAGGGAGAAGCAGGCCCCCCGCCGAGCAAGGAGCCCGACGCGGGACTCGATCCCAGGACACTGGGATCATGACCTGAGCCGAAGGCAGCCGCTCAACCAACTGAACCACCCAGGCGTCCCTTGCTTTGGTTTTTACATGTGGATGTCCACTCTTTTCTAGCACCATTGGTGAAACTGAATTCCTTGACATCTTTGTCAAAAATCAGTTGACTGCATATGTGTGTGTCTGTTGCTGGAATCTCTCTTCTTTTCCATTGAGCAAGGTGTCTTCTGTCACCAGTACCACACTGTCTTGATTACTGTAGCTTTAGAGTGAGTCTTGAAATCAAGTAATAGGAACTCTTTTTTGTTTGCTTGTTTTGAAATTGTTTTGGCTATTTTAGTTTCCTTGCTTTTTTTTATGTAAATTTGAGAATCATCCTGTCAGTTTCCAAAAAAAAAGGTACTAGAATTTTGATTGGGATTGCATTAAATCTGTAGGTAAATTTGGAGAGAAGTGACCACTATGTTGAGTCTCTAAATTCATGAACATAGTATATTGGTCATCTTTGATTCGTCTCATCAATATTTTGCAGTTTTCAGAATACAAATCTTGCACATAGTTTGTTAGATTTACCCCTAAGCATTTCATGTTTCTTGGATGCTTTTATAAATGGCAATATATATATATATGTAATTTTTACTTGTTTCATTGTTGGTATGTGGAAACATGATGGATCTTTGTATATTGAATTTTGTATGCTGCAACGTTGTTAAATTCCCTTATTAAATCTAGTAGGGTTTTTTGTAGATTCTTTGGGATTTTATATATAGAAAGTCATGTTGCTTGAAATAAAGACCATTTCATAGCTTCCTTTGTAATGTATGCTTTTTTATTTTTTGTGCCTTATAACACTGGCTAGGACTCCCAGTATAAAGTTAAAGGCAAAAAGCAGTTTTTCACAATTAAATGTGATACTAACTGTATTTGTTTTGAGGATGCCAATTATCAGGGTAGATTGCGTTCTGTTCCTAGCTTACTAAGAGTTTTTAAAATCCTGAATGGGCGCTGAATTTGTTAAATGCTTTTTTTGATATTGAGATTATCATATGGTTTTTATTTTTTATTCAGTTGATAACTGAATTATATTTCCTTGAAGATTTATTTGAGAGAGAGCATGAGGGGCACACTCAAGAGAGCAAGAGTGGGGGGAGGGGCAGAAGGGGAGAGGGGGAGTCTTTTCTTTTTTTTTAAGATTTTATTTATTTATTTGACAGAAAGACACAACGAGAGAGGGAACACAAGCGTGGGGAGTGGAGAGGGAGAAGCAAGCTTCCCAACAGAGCAGAGAGCCTGATGCGGGCTCGATCCCAGGACCCTGGGATCATGACCTGAGCTAAAGGCAGAGACTTAACAACTTAGTCACCCAGGCACCCCCTGACTCTATTTTTTTTTTTTTTAAGATTTTATTTATTCATTTGACAGAGAGAGATCACAAGTAGGGAGAGAGGCAGGCAGAGAGAGAGGGGGAAGCAGGCTCCCCGCTGAGCAGAGAGTCCGATGCGGGGCTTCATCCCAGGACCCTGAGATCATGACCTGAGCTGAAGGCAGAGGTTTAACCCACTGAGCCACCCAGGTGCCCCCCCACTCTATCTTAATTTAGTGCTATACCTACATTGAAAGGGAAGAAAGAGTGAATCTAAGTGATTGATTAACAAATATTTGACTATTTACCCTCAACTTGGGTGGAGGAAGATAGAGGGATTGCAAACATAGCTTGAACTCTTTCTTTCTTTCTTTTATTTTTTTAAAGATTTTATTTATTTATTTGACAGAGAGAGAGAGATCACAAGTAGGCAGAGAGAGAGGAGGAAGCAGAGAGCCCGATGCGGGGCTCAGTCCCAGGACCCTGGGATCATGACTTGAGCCGAGGCAGAGGTTAAAGGCAGAGGCTTTACAGTGAGTCACCCAGGCACCCCTCTTGAACTCTTTCTTCTGGAGTTTATTTTTGTAGTGAAAAGAACAAAGCAATTCTGGGTCATTTTTAGGTGTATTATGCTTTGAGTAAATGTTTTGAGGTTGTTGGAGCCAGGACCCGAGGAAGGAGGGGCCTACAAATATGGAATGGGGAAAGGCAAAAATGAATCCTGTGAGGATGGATTAGAATTGAAGGTATTAATATGAATTCATTATTTTTGAAACTAGGATATGTATGTGTACCTGTGCCTACATGTACATATGTATATACATGTATGGACATGTATGTGCACATGTATTTGCATATGTGTATATATGCATATGTATTTCCTGGTAGCTCTGTCCAACAAAAAGGCTAAGAAGGAGAGAGCAGTGAGAATACTTAATTGCCAAATCTTGATCTTTAAAACTATTACCAACACAAAGGAACCAGAGATCCTCAGAGAAATTGGCTGATATCAGGCCAGGGCAGGGTATATGCCAGGTGAACCTGCATCATTTTCCTTTTTGGTGTACTGGAAAATGTGAAAGAAATATTTTTGGGGAAAAAAATGGGAGCATTTCATAAGAACCCTGTTGGGTTACCTACTGGGCCAACTTAGATTAATTTAATTGTCAAATAAATATAATAATGAATTATCAACCAGTCAAAGTAATTCATTATTCATAGTGATAAACTGATGAATGAATAGCTAAGGGAGGTCTCTTGTTTACATTAGAATTCTGAGTTCTAGAATTGGCAGATTGTCAATTTGCAGACATTATAGTAAAGATAAGACAGGACAAGAAATGTAACAAATTGGGGGGGATATGGAGGAGGAAAAGTTTATTTCCATGATATTAAAATGTCTCCCCACAGATGACCTTTTTATTTTCGAGGTATTAAATTGGGATTATACATTGGGACAACAATAACATGGGGCAGATGGATACTGTGTGATTCCAGATATGACATCCTCAGGGGACATATCATCATCTGTGTGGTAGTCTGGCCAAGACTGCATAACCCGAATCTAATCATGAAGAAACATTAGACAGACTCACACTGAGGAGCATTCTATTTAATAAAAAGGGGGACAGAGCTGTATCCTTCCAAAAAAATCAATCTCATAAAAGACAAAGGATGTAGAAATGTTCCATTTTAAAGGAGGCCTAAGAGAATTACTACCTGCCCCTAGACTGAATCCTATACTGGATGGGAGGGGGAAATACTATAAAAAGACATTATTGGACCAGTTGAAAAACATTGGGGATGTGGATACTAGAGTATATAATAACATTGTAATACTGTTCAAATTACTGAAGACAATGTACTATGGCTATAAAAGAGAATATTTCTATTCTTAGGAAATGCACATTGAGTCAGTGGAGCAAAGGGCCATGATGTATATAATTTATCCTCAGTTGGTTTAGAGAAAAAAGAGTGTGTCTGTGTGAATGGAAAAAAAGTGCAAGAGAGCACATGAGCACAGATGATAAAACAAAGAGAATAACATTAACAGTTGGTGACTTTAGATATAATGGTGGTTTTGAATTCTTATATTTGCAGCTTTTCTGTAAGTCTGAGACTATTTCTAAACCAAATATTTAAAACATTTAAAAATATATGCCCTTTATTTTTAGAGTTTCTTTATTTATAAAGAGCATGTTTCTTTGTCTGGAACCAGTTTGGAATGAACATTTTTATAATATTTTCCTGAGTGTTGGTGTTGTGTCTCTGCAAGCCAGCTATTGTTGAATATGACAGCAGTTCATGGAAAATAAATGTCACTGTGTAGACAGTCTAAAAAGTTTGGGGAGGGGAACTATTTAGTATAGTGATTAAATTTTTAGAAGTATTAGTTGCAAAGTCCTCAGAGTTGTTTTCACTTAACTGTTGGAAAATTAGAATGGTCATTTTATATATAAAAAAAAAACCCGTTGCACCCTAATTAGATTTTCTTGTTTTGTAAACTCAGAAATATTATAAATTTTAGCCTGAGTGTAATTATTTGTTCATTCAAAAAATGTTAACTGAATACTTCCTCCCATGTGCCATAACCCTTTCTAGGCATTGAAGATATAGCACCAAACCAAACAAAGCTCTTGCCCTGTGGATTTTATGTTTTTGTGTGAGGATATAAGCAAACAGGAATAGAAGTGAAATAAATGTATGTTAGTAACACTGAAGAAAAATAAACCAGAGAAGTGGGTTAAGGAGGAATCTTAGGAGCAAAACTTTGCGGTTTTAAGTAGAGTAGCCAGGAAAGACTTAGCCCAGGAGACATTTGGGCAGAGATCTGAAGATAGTGCAGGAGTGAGGCATGCAGAGATAATCATCTGGAAAAGCCTCTAAGGCAGAGAGAATAGCAAATGTTAAGGCTCTGAGATAGGACTATCTTAGCGGTGAATAAGGAATAACAAGGAGGTCAGTGGGAAATGAGGTCAGAGGTAATGGGGCCAAATTATGTAGGTTCTTATACAGTATTTTAAAGATTTTGGCATTTTCTCTGTGGTGAGAAACCATTAGATTTTGGGCACAGAAGTTACATTATATGAATTATGTAAGATTATCCGGATCACTCTGACTCCTTTGATGAGAAGAGATTGAAGTAGGGCATGGGTAGAAGTTGCAAGGCCAGTTACTAAACTATGGAAAAAATCCAAGTGAGAGATTATAGTTATTCTGGTCAAGGTCTCTAGGTGATGAGAAGTGGTCAGATTCTGGATGCGTTTTGTTAGACAGAGTCAGTATAGTTTGCTAATAGTGTGGAGAGGGGTAAGAACTTTAGTGATGTGTGTGAACAGGAGAAACAAGCAGCAGAGGTAAGGAGTGGCCGGTGAGATAGGATGAAACCAGGGGAAACCAGGAGAGTCTTTGTTTTGGAAGCCAGGTAAAGAAAGTATATTGGCTTGGTGAGTCATGCCAGTTGCTGTGGATAGATCAAGAAAGTTGAGAACTGACTAGCGTTTGGATTGAACAATATGTAGGTAATTGGTGGCCTTCAAGTTCAATGGCATATTAGGAAGCAAAAGTCTGACTGCAGTGTGTTCAATTTGAATTGAAGAATCTTGAAAACAGAGGGTGCAGACAACTCTTTTGTGACCTTTTGCAAAAAGGTAATCAGAAAAATTGGCCTTAACCTAGAGAGGTGTTTGTTTCAAAAGGTTTGTTATTATTGTTTATTTTCTAATGATTGGAAGTATATGGATGTACTAATGGTTTGCTCTTTTTGGAGGAGGAAACTAGGAAGTTGATGATATAGGAGAAGTGGGCCTTGAAAGGTAGGGGCATGATATCTAGTATCAAAATGGAGGAGCTAGACTTTGACCCAGAAAGTTCAAGCATAGTAGAAGGTAAGTGTGGTTCTGGAAGTTCTCTTCTGAATGTTTATGTAGGAATCAAGGCCAGCATGTAGAGTGATTCAGATTTTATATGCCTTTTGATTTTTCTTTTTCCGCTGTATGATGTGGTTTATCAGGTGATCCACCAGGAGTCCTGAGATGGTATAGGAGGGCTATACCCTTGCTTGATAAAACTTTTTTCAGACATTCAGCTTTTTGTTACTCTTTAGTCTCTCTGATTTGTGTAACACTCGGGAACAGATTCCTAACACTCTTCTGGAGCTATCTCGGAATTTTTTTTTCTTACTGATATTCGCCAAGGAGTTTGATTTTAAGATCCTTAGAATTTTCATGTTAGATATAAGAGAATAAACTTAAAGACATATTTAGGCCAAGGAGGTACAGCTAAGTGTCTAGCCAACTTTGGAATCAGGATCTCTGTTGTCTTCTAATTTATAAATTTAATTTTGAAATTCAGTTTTTATACCTGTGTGCACATTCATACATTCAAACTCACCCCTTTGATAATATAACTGACTTATTCTAAATCAGAGGCAGTCAAAGCAGGAAATAAAAATATGTAAAACATCAGGGTCAAAATGAGAACTCTGTCTAAAGTGTGACTTAAATTGTGATTTGTATAAAGCTGCTGCTTGAGTTTGTATTGCATATTGCAATTAGAATGCATTGAAATCATGTCAGTGCATTTGTCCTTGGCTGAGTTTATATTAAAATAAAGGATTGTAGGGGAGCCTGGGTGGTTCAGTCGTTAAAGCGTCTGCCTTTGGCACGGGTCATGATCCTGGGTCGTGATCCTGAGGTCCTGAGATCCTGAGGTCCTGAGATCCAGCCCTGCATTTGGCTCCGCGATGGCAGAAAGCCTGCTTCTCCCTCTCTCACTCCCCCTGCTGTGTTCCCTCTCTGGCTGTCTCTCTTTCTCTGTCACATAAATAAATAAAATCTTTAAAAAAAAAATAAAGGATTGTAAAACAGGATTATGTAATATTCTAGATTTCTGGTATTTTAAGACATCTGTAGATTGCATTAATATACAAAAACATTTGGTTGCTGTTACCCATTCTGTCTGGCCTCCTACTGTTCTGTTTCTGCTTCTTTATCTCAACACTTGCCTGTACCTAGTAGTTCAAAATGGATAAAACTAAATAATCATCCAAAATACTAAAATTTCTATGAAACAATAAGTGGGAACAAACAAATGAGAGGAAGTGGCAAAATATGTGAATAGGCATTTCATAAAAGAGGAAACATGAGTTAGCCAATAAATCTGAAGAAATGTTCAGTATCTTTAATCAACAGGAAAAAGCAAAGTTTGACCACAATTCGATGCCATTTTATACTTCCAAATTAAGTTAGCATTACTAAATGTTGGATGTGGTTCAATAAAACAGGTAGTTCAGTATGAACGGGTAGTTGCTGATGGGATTATAAATTGGGGAAAATAAAAATTGACATCATCATGAAAAATTGAATGTATACATATTTCTCAACTCCTGGGCACAAACTTAAGAGAAACTTTGGCACACGGAGCATAGGACATGTGTATGAGAACTTTTATAACAGAAATGCTTATAATAGGAAAAAAAAAAACCTGGGGGTAAAATAAGATACTATAGGAATAGGAAAATGGATAATTATGATATATTTATCATATATCTGTGTATATATGTCTGCATATATATATATGCAGAATTATTTTTCAATGAAAAAGTATGAACTACAACTAATGCAACAACATGGATGAATTTTTAAAACATAATATTGAATGAAAAAGTCAAACCCTAGAAGATGGGAGCTGTTTAATATCGTTTCCACAGAATTCAAGAACAAATAAAATGAAACACTGTGTTGTTGAGGTATATGTACGTATGTGATAAAAAATATTTAAGATTTTATTTATTTGAGAGACAGCGAGAGAGCATATGCACAAACGGGGAGCGGCAGGCGGAGGGAAGAGCAGACTCTCCACTGAGCAAGGAGCCAGATTGGGACTCCATCCCAGGATTTTGGGAGCATGCCTTGAGCTAAGGCAGCCACTTAACCAACTGAGCCACCCAGGTGTCCCTGTGATAACCTTTTTATTTTTTTCCAAAGATTTTATTGATTTGAGAGAGAGGGAGTGCCAGTGGGGAGGGGCAGAAAGGGCAGGAGAAAGAATCTGAAGCCAACTGAGCACAAAGCCGGGTGCAGGGCCTGATTCCCCTACTACAAGAACATGACCAGAGCCAAAGCCAAGAGCCACCAGCCACCCCCCCAAACACTGTGATACATTTTTTAAAAAACCAAGTAATGATAAACACAGAGGACTGCATAGCAGTTACTGTAGGCAGAAGGGATGAGAGAGGTGGGGCATGGGAGGGTCGAGCAAGTCAGGAAAACATGACCAGTAATTTCTTTCTTTTTTTTTTTTTTTAATTTGTTTGACAGAGAGAGATCACAAGTAGGCAAAGAGGCAGGCAGAGAGAGGAAGGGAAGCAGGCTCTCTGCTGAGCAGAGAGGCCCGATGCGGGGCTCCATCCCAGGACCCTGAGATCATGACCCGAGCCGAAGGCAGAGGCTTTAACCCACTGAGCCACCCAGGCGCCCCAGTAATTTCTATTTAGGTCCTTGAGTTGGGTGGTAGGTCTCTGGGTGTTCACTCTTCCTTTGAATTTAAAACATTTTATAAGTAACTGTTGTATGTAACAAGAAGTTAAAATATAGGGAAGCCATATTCTGAAGTCACACATTAGGAGACATGTCATCTCTTTTGCTTATTCCCTTAAGAGCCACTTGAATTCTTGACGTCACTCAGTTTTTCACTAGAGGTATCTTGTTTTAAGGTGTTTTATCTGATTATGCCTGTGTCTGCTATCTGTCAAATCACTCAGTAACAACTTGTTGGATGAAAAACCGCCTGAATGATTTGGGATAATAATTCAGGATTTTTCTTGAAAACTACCTAAGAGGTACATTTTGAAAAATACTTTTCCTTCCATCTCTAGATGGACCATAAAACTAGGTTATTGTTTTGTAGGCTTTTGAATGATAATTAACTGTATATTTGAAGGAAGTATTTCTTTTCCTTTTTTATTTTTTATTTTTTTAATGTTAAACTCTTGGGGGCACCTGGGTGGCTCAGTCAGTTAAGTGTCTACCTTTGGCTCAGGTCGTGCTCCTGGTGTCCTGGGGTTGAGTACTGCATCCTGCTCAGTGGGGAGTCTGCTTTTCCCCTTCCTTTCCACTGGTGTTCTCTCTCACTATCTCTGTCTCTCTCAAATAAATAAATAAAATATTTTAAAAATAAACTAAAACTCTCTTTTAATCATTTTTTTAAAGTAATCTTTACACCCAGTATGGGGCTTGAACTCAACCTGATATCAAAAGTCACATGCTCTACTGACTGAGCCAAAAAGGTGCCCTTTGAAGGCAATATTTCAATTATGTTTTAACTGTTAATAGCATGATCAGAGAGATTAACAAATACATGACAAAAACAAATAGTTGGGGTGCCTGGGTGGACTCAGTGGGTTAAAGCCTCTGCCTTCAGCTCAGGTCATGATCCCAGGGTCCTGGGATCAAGCCCTCATCTCTCTCTGCCTACTTGTGATCTGTCTGTCCAATAAATAAAATCTTTAAAAAAAAAATCCCTTTTCTGGCTCTTTAAAAGAAAAAAACAAAAAAAAAACAAATAGTTGATCAGAAAAACAGAATGTTGCTAAAAGAGGAAGCTGTTTTTAGTTATATTGTTTTAGAGTTAGAATGCTTATGGGAATTATTCCAGGCTCCTCATTTTTGAGTAAAGGCACTTTGGGACCAAGGAAGTAATTGATTAAGATCATAGAACTTGAGTACAGAGTTAGGAAAGACCAGAACCTAGATCTCATAATTCATATACTGGTGTTTTCATATTGAAATACTGAATGGTAAATAAAATCAACATTGTTTTCAAGGCTTTTTTTTTTTTTTTAAGTAATCTTTACTCCCATAATGGGGCTTGAACTCACAACTCCAAGATCAAGTGCTGCGTGCTCTGCTGATGGACTGTCCAGGTGTCCCAAACAAAACAAACATTTAAATATTCTGTATAAGGCATGCTAAATAACTCAAGGTTAGGTTATAACCATTAAGTGAGGAAACATTGTTTTCTGATTTTAATTTAAAACAAATGACATTTACCTTTAGATACTTGACAAATATACCTAGAAAGCTAATATGAATTTTTTGCTTTTTTTGCTTATATTTGGTTTCCCAAAAAGAGACAGTGTGATCTGTGTTGTACAAATGAATACTGGTTTCTTTATGGATTTTAGATAGCAAATTTTATCTGTCTTAAATCATTGTCATTTGTTCCGCTACTAAACTATTGCCAACAAATAAGAAGATAAAGAAGGAATCAGTAGAAAATTAATGACTTATTATGCCAAAACGTATTTTGAAAGTAAACTGGGTTTTCTTTTTCCTTCTTTCATCACAGGTATAATACTTCTCCACGTCTGCTTCAGGAAGAAAGTGCCTGCCACTCCTATTGTTTCTACGCAGGTTCATGCCAGCCCAGAACAGAGAATCAGGTCAGTCTTATGATTGTTTCATCTATCAAACAAGGAGCCAGGAGCAAGAATCATGATAGTCTTTCTCACATCAGTGCACTGTTGCAAGACCACTGAACTCTGACTCAGAAGAGCTGGGTTTCAGTCCTTCTTTACCACTGATGGCTGGTAAGCTTAGGCACATCTGCTTTCCTGAATGGCTTGTAGTTTTCTGCACCAAAAAAAGGGATATGTTAGAATAAATAATCTTCAGTTTCAATTTTGGCTTTAAAGAATTATTATTTTTTTTTGTAGGTATCTACATAGAATAAAATCATGTTTAAAACATCATTTTCTTTTTTTCTTTTTTTTTTTTCTGGAAAAATCTAGTTGTAAGCGTGGACTTTGGAACTGTTAATTCTGTTCTGTTTTAATTCCTATGAATGACTAGTTTAAGTGGTGAGCTATGTTGTAAGGCATTTGAAAGTACCACTGCTACCTGTTTGCCTTAGTTTTAGTATTTTACTTGGCTTTATTGTTACTAAAAAGCTTTTTACATGAGGTTGTTAGTCCTTCAGTAACGTTCTTCAGTTTTAGAGAGGGTACCTGTTTGACCATGTTAGTTCTCTATTGATTGCACTTGATGCAATTCAAATAGCTCAAGCAAAAAAGGGAAGTTATCAGATGTTTGGGTGTGTATCCCAGGGGACACCAGAAGATCCAGGGACAGGCAAATGCAGCAGAGATGTACAAGAAGAACCCAGGAACCAAATGCAGTCAGGTTTTCCTCATGCTGTCAGTGAGCACCTCTCCTGTGTGTCTGTCTCACTGTCTTTGGAGAACTGGCTTTCTTCCTTTTTCCTTCGTCATGGGAAACATGGTTGTCACCACTTCCCTCACTCTTTGTCCTGTAGTTCAGACTCCAAAGAAAGGCTGAACCTTAATTATTTCCCAAAACAGACTGATTCTTTTTTTTTTTCCTCCAGTGTTCAGTTTCCTTTAATGACCCCCATCTCCCTGAAGGGCAGGTAGGCAATGCAAGAGATGTTCACTTGAAGATCTTGCCCTAATTGAAGGTTTTGCCCACATGCTGGAAGGCCCCTCCCAGGAAAAGTACTCTGGAACCATCACCTGGGTCTTAGACTTTTGATTCTTAAGTAGGGTACCCCAGAATATGTTGTACCTTGGTCATTTTAAAACTTGGCAATGACTTTCTTGACATCTTTGTTTCAAATCCTATTCTCTGAAAAAGGATCTGATTTATTTCTACTAAAATGCAGATGACTCATAATAGAGTGTTACCCCTTCCAGGTATATTTGTATTGTAATTGGGATCAAACATTAAGCTAAAGCGGTATTTCCCAAACTGTGTAGAAGTGAAACCTTGACTTCCAGTATATAACAGTGATTAACATAGATGAGATAAAAGCATCAGGGGTTGAAAGGCAGTGTTTTAGGGTTTTAGGAGTGGGAGAAAAGGAGCACCATGTTTGTGTAGTCAGAGAAGGGCAGATAGATAATCATATAAATATTTCTAAGGTAGCCACATTACAAAATTGAATATAGCAAGTAGAAGAAAAGCTTTTCTGCTTAACTTTCTGAAAAAAAGATTTGAAGGTAAGAGAAGGTATTAGGTTTAATCCAAGCTCAGCTACTATGATTTTGCTTAAATCATTTATCCTCTGTGCACCTCAGTGTGCTAAATCCAGGCCACTCACCAACAATGTTACCTTAACTTCTAGACATCAGTTCCTTCATCTTAAAATTGGAATTGATGATGGTGATAACCTCTTAAGTTTCTTGTGTGGAATTACTATATGTTAAGTGTCCTAAACAGCTCCTACCACATCAGTATCCTCAATTTTTGAAATGAGTGGATTAGATTATATGATTACTGAAGTCCCAGCTGACTTTAAAAAGAAGTCTGTGGTCTGAGATCTTTCTGATATGATTAATGTCTTTTTTCAGAATTAAGACTTGGAAGCTTTGGCCATCTACTTGAGCTCTGCAAAAAGGCTAATTTTGGTACTGCCAATAAAAGTTTTTTTGAATCAACTATATGTATTAGTTCTCTCTGGCCATATGTATTAATTTGTTAGAGCTGCTATAACAAATTACTACTAATTGGGTGGCTTAAACAGAAACTTATTATTAGTCTTATGGTCTGGAAGCCAAGAGTCTGAAATCAGGGTGGCAGCAGGAGTGGTTCCTTCTGAGGTCCTTGAGGGAAGGCTCTGTTCCAGGCCTCTTTCCTTTCTCTGTCACTTCATATCATCATCCTTCTCTGTGTGTCTTTCTCTGTGTCCAAATTTCCCCTTTTTATAAGGATACCAGTTCATGTTGGATTAGGGCCCATCCTAATTACCTCAGTTTAACTTGATTACTTCTGTAAAACCTGCCTCCAAAACAGGTCACATTCTGAAGTACTGGGGATGAGGACTTCAACATATGAATTTTCAGAGGGACACATTTCAACCCATAGCACTACGTAACAAATTACACCAAAACTTCGTGACTTAGGACAACAAATGTTATCTTACAGCTTTTGTTGGTCAAGAATCTAAGCTGACTCCTCTGGTTCAGGGTCCCTCACAGAGCTGCATTCAACATGTCCACTGGGCTGTGGTTTCATCTGAGGGCTCTGGAGAAGGATCTATCTCTGATTCACTCATGTGATTATTGGACTGAAGGCCCCAGTTCCTCATATTGGCTGTTTGCCAGTAGCCTACATTAGTTCCTTTCCATATGAACCTTTTGTTTTGTAATATAATCATGGAAGTGGTAACCCATTACTCCCTTTTCTCTTCATTGAGAGTGAGTCACTGGGGCCCTTGGGTAGCTCAGTTAAGCCTCTGACTCTTGGTTTTGGCCCAGGTCATGATCTCTGGGTCATGGGATCAAGCCCTATGTCATGTTCTGTGCTCAGCACAGATTCTGCTTTGTCCCTCTCCTTCTGCTCCTCCCCCTGCTTGCATATGCTCTCTCTCAAACAAATAAATAAAATCTTTTAAAAAAATTCTTAAAAAAACAAAAGTGAGTCATTAGGTCTAGCCCACACTCAGGAGAGAGGATTACACAAGGCTGTGTATACTAAGAGGTGGGGTCATTGGGAACCATCTTTGAAGCTCCCTACAATAGTACATAAAAATGAAGGAAGAAGAAAATATGCTAGGTGGAAAAATACATAAGTTATTTGATATTATTCAGAAAGCTTATGTCTTCAACTTTTTTTTTTTTTTCTTTTAAGTAGTCTCAACTCCCATTATGGGGCTCAAACTCAGGACTCCCAAGATCAATAGTCACATGCTCTGCTAACTGAGCCAGCCAGGCACGCCTAGTCTTCAACTGTAAACAGAAGTTTAATACTTGTATGCCATGTGACTTTGTAAGAAGAAAGTACCTCCTTACTCTTACAAAAAAAAAAAGAAGAAACATAACTTTTATCTTCAATTTTTTTTTTTAAAGCAAAGTGGTGTTTATTTTGTTTCGGTTCATTAAATCAGTTATTTTTTGATCCTTTGTAGAAATCCTCAAACAGTACCTGACTTTTCACTTTGCTGAGTTGTTAAACTGCTATTTCTCATAAAATATCCAAAGGCTGAACCTTATTTCTCTAAAAAGATTGAAGAATAAGAGGTCATTAGTAAGATTACTTTAATTTTATCAGCTTTACTGCAGTGGCTTCCTACAAGTAAGTTACATTTTAAATTGTAAATTAGTAGAAATTGTCAGACATTTGTGAGGATATTTAATACACCAAATTTGGAAATTACAATCATAATAACTTCTACAGAATGTAGTGGCCCAGTCATGCCTGCACTGTCTACCAGCTAGTGGTTCTTAATATTTACATTGGGGCATACTTGGAAAATATGCTTATGGGTTCATTTTTGTAATCTTCGTTTTGGAAGGCACTATGGTATATTATTTTTAATTCTCACTAGGTTTGGAAGTTTAAAAGTCATTTCATGCTGTACAAAAGTAAAATGAGTATGAATTCAATAGAATTTTTATGTGATACCTGTTTTTACTTGTTAGCGGGGTGTGATTTAACAGAGACCATACAGAATTTTATTTTATTTAAGATTTTATTTATTTGACACCCAGAGATCACAAGTAGGCAGAGATGCAGGCAAAGAGAGGGAGGAGGAAGCAGGTTCCCCGCTGAGCAGATAGCCAGATGCGGGGCTCGATCCCAGGATCCTGGGATCATGACCCACGCAGAAGGCAGAAGCTTTAACCCACTGAACCACCCAGGTGCCCTAGACCATACAGAATTTTAAATTGAAGACTTTCTTTTGATATGTACAGTGGACTGGGGAATGCATTCTTACTTTTGAGCAAATGGTAATATTTTTTCTTAGGAAGAAATCTCTACTGCATTGATTATGGCAGAGAGGAAGTTTTATTTATTTATTTATTTTAAAAGATTTTATTTATTCGAGAGAGAGAGAGAGCATGGGCCAGGGAAGAGGCAGAAGTAGGCTCCACACTAAGCAGGAACCTTAACGTGGGGCTAGATCCTGCAACCCTGGGAACATGACCTGAGCTGAAGGCAGATGCTTAACCCACTGAACCACCCAGGTGCCCTGAAACAGGGAGGAAGTTTTAAACTTATGCTCTTAGGTTTCTTTGTTAACAGGATATTGAACTGCGAGTTTTGTGTATAATTTGTCTTCTTTTTATTATGAAAATTTCTGTTAGTAGATTTATGACTAGATTTGGGACTTTAGACTGTCTGAAGAAAATAGTGTTGAGTATTTTATGGTTTAAAAAAATATCACCCAGACATGGAAGTTTATATAGAATGCATTCTATCTAGAAAGATACACTGAAAGAGTTTAAAAAGTTCAAGAAATGGTACTCAATACAGTATGAAAAGTACAGGTATATTTAATGTGAAGCTTAAAGTACAAAGTTTTAAAAGTTTTTTTTTTTTTAAGATTTTATTTATTTATTTGAGAGAGAGAGAGTGAGAGAGAGAATGAGAGGGGGAGAAGGTCAGAGGGAGAAGCAGACTCCCCGTGGAGCTGGGAGCCCGGACCTGAGCCGAAGGCAGTTGCTTAACCAACTGAGCCACCCAGGCAGCCCTAAAAGTTTTTATAATCAGAAAACAATACAAGTTGAAAAGTAAAATAGCACTAATTAGGGTATTGGGATTTTAAGTTTTAATTCAGTTCTCTTCTATTTCAAGAAATGATACCTAAAGTTTGGGACTTAGAAGTATAAATCATTTTTATCATGCTTTATCCCCTTTGTGATCCCCCTGCCAGCAGACTTTTGGTTATTGACTAGAGCTAGAGGTTTCTCTGACTTTGTCTTTGAGTTATTTTTGACCCTGAGTATCCCTTATTTGGCTCTTGTTTTGAGGACAAATTATGTATTGATCTTCATTAATAGTATGATTTAAAAAATTATGTAAAGATTTAAAAGCAGGGATGAGTGAAAACTGCAGTGTAATATATGTTTTGGTTAAGTTACCAAACTTAGTCATATTTCTAAGTTTAGATCATGATGTCGTTGCTTGTATCTCTTTGCCCTCGTTTTTACATTTCTTAATTTCCCTTATTTCCTCGTCTATAAACTGGGTTCATTAATAGTATTTAATAGAAGTATCATAAGGGTTAAAGGAGGTAATGCTTGCAAAGTCCTTAACACTATACCTAGCACATTGTAAATAAAAGCTAAATTTATGTTAGCGCCATTCATTATTGCAAGCAACGGCCTTAAGTCACTTTTACCTCTGAATTTTTGAATGTTAAAATATAAATAGAATGATGTCCTGCTAATGATAGTATATAGCACTTAATGTTTAGTTGATTACACAACTTATTAGTGAGCCTATTGTCTTTATTTTTGGAAAGTAAAATAGAGTTTGCATAAAAGGATATGAGTTTAGAGCCACCGCTAAAATTATTGACTTAGGAAGGGGAAGAAGGGAATGGAGGAAATAAGTATGCTGTCTTCCCTGTAGGTCTGAGGAGCTGTTTTGGCGTTATATGTCTCTAACACAAGGAGGTCAACTTTTCATTTTTGTTTTCTTTTTAGACTCTTACTGCTAGCCGCCCCCTTCTGTTTTTTGTTCTGTTTTGTCCTGGGAGGAGGGAGTGGGAGAAGTGTACAGAAGACTGTACCCTTCACAGTCTTGTGAAGGACATGTCTTCTTACCTGTGACCGGTTTACACCTTGTCCCAGTTTTCTGAAGAGGTTTACTACAGGCTGCCATTTGGTGTTAATACACCATTTGGTGTATTAACCTGCTTGTGAGATGACTGTGGCCACTTGGGAGCATCCTAAGAGAACTAAACTCCTTCTCCTTGTAGAGGAAGGATCTATGCTTAAGTTAAGGGAAATGTGGAATTTCGGAGGAAGTCTCCTGTTTCCTGTTCACATACATTTTGCTCCTAATTTGGTGAGAGGTCAACTTCACCTTGCCTGAGCACTTTTTTTTTGTTTGTTTGGTGCTTTATGTAAATGAAAACTAAGAAGGCCTCCACTCTCCTAGGAACATTTGGGGGCACTCAGTTAAGCATCTCCGTTTGGCTCAGGTCATGATCTCAGGGTCCTGGGGTGGAGCCCCACATCTTGCTGCTTCTCCCTCTTCCACTCCCCCTGCTTGTGCTCCCTCTTTCAGTGTCTCTCTCTGTCAAATACATAATAAATAAAATCTTAAAAAAAAAAAAAAAGCCTAGCCTAGAATCATATTTGGAAAGTAAAGATTCAGTATTTTTTGATGGAATGAAGGATTATTGTGAATATGTCCATATGCTAAAGTAGAATGTGAGTTAAAGAATGATTTATTTTTTCCTTTTTTAATATAGTTTTAGATTTATAGCATAATTGAGCAGATAGTACATAGTACATAGACTCACCCTACCCCTGTCTCCCTATTCCTCTACCCCTTACACAGTTTCTTCTGTTATTTTTTTTAAATTAACATACAATGTATTATTTGTTTTAGGGGTATAGGTCTGTGAATCATCAGTCTTACACAACTCACAGCACTCACCATATCACATTACCTCCCCAGTGTCCATCACCCAGACACCCTGTCCCTCCCACTCCCTTCCCTTCCAGTGACCCTCAGTTTGTTTTGTGAGATTAAGAGTCTCTTATGGTTTGTCTCCCTCTCTGGTTTCGTCATTTCATTTTTCCATCCCTTCCCTATGATCCTCTGTCTTGTTTCTCAAATTGCACATACTAGTGAGATCATATGATAATGTCTTTTTCTGATTGAGTTATTTTGCTTAGCATAATACCCTCTAGTTCCATCCACGCTGTTGCAAATGGCAGTGTTTCGTGTGGGTTTTTTGATGGCTGCATAATATTCCATTGTATTTATATACCACATCTTCTTTATCCGTTCATCTGTTGATAGTCATCTAGGCTCTTTCCATAGTTTGGCTATTGTGGACGTTGCTGCCATAAACATTGGGGTGCATGTATGTGCCCCTTCGGATCACTACATTTGTATCTTTAGGGTAAATACTCAGTAGTGTGATTGCTGGGTCATAGGGTAACTCTATTTTCAACTTTTTAAGGAACTTCCATACTGTTTTCCAGAGTGGCTGTACCTGCTTGCATTCCCACCAGCAGTGTAGGAGGGTTCCCCTTTAAAGAATGATTTCAAAACATAAAGGGAAGGAAGGACACCTTCTTTCTAATTTTTTTTTTTTTT